>JASVEL010002842.1:0-185315 GCA_032618575.1 Nicotiana noctiflora
ATAAAATTTCACATAGCAAGTAAGTCAAGGATCCCTAATCCCTCTAGCCAAGGTTAGACCAAACACTTACCTCAAGCCAACTAGTATTTCAAATCTCAACTGACTCTTTACCTTTCGATTCCCCCTCTATTCCACTCGTATCTATTCATAATTAACTTAATAACATCAATTAACGCTAAAGAAATCAATTCCAATGCATATTTATAGATTTTCCAACATTTTCCCCAAAATGTCAAAATTGATCATGGGCCCATTTGTTTAGAACATGAAATTCAGATCAAAACCTGACTACCCATTCATCCCCGAGACCGGGTATACAATTGGTTTTAGAATTCAACCTCAATTTAAGGTCTAAATCCCTAAATTTAGAAATTCCTAAGTTCTACCCAAAAACACTCAATTCCAGAACACTCTTTTTCCCTTGAATCGATTTTGTCCCAAATGGGTTTTTTGGCAAGATTTTTAGCGAGGCAACATTGGATCTTGCTAACTTATAATCAAGGACCGATCACGAATCGGTGTCAAATCTGGCATTAAAAGTATCTGAGTTTCTTCTACAATCAACCTCGAATACTAGGGGGCATCACCCTTGGATGCCAACTTTAGCAAGGAAAGAAACTTTGTAGTTGAAGGATATCAATCGGTAGGATGTAATGTAAGTTCCAAACGGTCAAACGATCATCCCTGCATAGGTTGATCGAACCCTAACACAAAGCACGTATACATATGTTATTATCATACAATAAAATAAAGAGAAGTCTCTTCCTTGCAATTATCTTGTGTTTTAAAATTTCATTTTTACATCTCTTAAAGAATCTCATGCTTCTGGTCTCCTAAAGGTAATGATCTCAAGGATCTCTTATAACTGGAGTTCGAATGATCACTCTCTCACTTGGAGGCTGTCGTCCAAAATAAAGTTGGGCGGCCCAAGACACTAGATCTCAAGGGTGTAAGACCTACCAGGAAACCCTTACAGTTTAAAGGCCAAAGACATTTCCACTCGGAGACTGTTATCTTGAGCAAGCCCAGATAACTCGAAAACATAATTCCATTGGGAAACTTTCGAACTAAAAGTATATGACTATATTAACACGACTCAGATATGTCCGAGACCCGTAACAAAAGATAGGCCTTCAAAAAATAAATTTTTTTATAACCGGTTCTAAAGGCTACCCTCGGCAGACTATAATCTGAATTACTTACTTTGGGAGATTTTCCGGTAACACCAAACACCCAAGACGCCTAAAAATAGAGTAATGTAAAGGCGGAGTTTGTTTGAACTTTCGAACATAACCTAAGTTATTTTATACTAAGGCATTCGAGCCTTTGTGAATACAAGTAATAAAGCAAAGGAAAAATTTTAAAGTTGAAAGGGAACGAAATCCTTTTACATATATTTATCCAATAATTCCTTTACAAAGGCCATAATGGCCCCGATACAGAAATCTACAACGGCAAAAAAAAACCTAAAAATATGCACACAAAAAAAGCAAAAAATAAAAACATTTAAATGCCTAAGTGGCCTAGTCTTCATCGGAGGCAACATCGCCCTCGGGATCTTCATTGCCTCCAGACTCGCTTAATCCCTCAGAGTCATTTTCATCCTCGGGATAAGCCAACCTTTTAGCCTTAGATTTGAGCTCCTTAGCATTCTTGATCTCAGCCGATAGGTCGAAACCTTGAGCTTGGATTTCCTCGAGGGCCTCCCTTCAAGATTTCTATTTAGCATGCTCGGTGATGTATATTGCTCAAACCTAAGCCGCCTCGTCCTTATAAATAGCCACCACCTCATCAGGATTGGCCTTAACTACATTTGCATCTGATTTGGCCGCTTCAAGCTCTATGGCCAAACTTTCTCGATTTAAGATGGCCAAATTCTGCTAGGACTGAAGATCCTCGATCTAAGCCAATGACTTCTCTTTTATACCTCAAATCTGGACTTTAGCCGAAGCTAGTTGGGCTCGGGTGGTCTCCTTTTGTGAGGCTAGGCTATCCATGTTCTTTTTCCATTCTTTGGCCTCAACCTTCACCGCATCTACCTCTTCCCGGAGCTGCCTGGTCTTGTCAACCTTCTGTTGGACCTGTGGGTTCAGATCATTGGTCACCATGTCCGATTCATTATCACTAACGTCTTACCTTCTCAGCCGGGTCAGCATGCTCTTTCCGAGCCACCTCTAACTCAGCCTGGAGGCCCTTAGCCTCCCCTTCTCTTTGCTCACTGAGAAGTTTGTAAGCGTCTCTTTCTCAGTGAGCCCTCAGTCCTTGATCTCATATTTGGTTAGCTCCTCCTAGTAGCGGTGGAACATTTCATGGTAGAGTACTGAATCTATAAACACAAGGAAAGAAGTTACAATCATCTACAAAATAATCTAAGTACACACTAAAAATTATTAAAAGGTATCTAGGGTTACCCGATTTAATGCTTGTTGGGCTTCATTGTACAAAAAAGGCACTTCACCTCGTTCATCTTGTCCTAATCCTCCTCGGTCACGAAGCATCGAAGATAACTGGCCACTCCCACGGGCATAGAGCACTCAGGCATCTTTCGAGATGGACATAACAATTGACCGCTTCCGATCAGGATTCAAACTCGGGGCTAGGAACTGATTGACTAATTTTGGGCTCGAGTCATGTCCACTCAATGGACTCTTCTTAGGCATCGATATTTCACCCAACCCGGTGACATCCTTCATAGCGCTATAGTCTACACCTTCAAAGAAATTGTTAAATGTGTCTACCGCCTCTTGTCGCTCTTCGGTGGATCCTTCTTTCAGCTCCTAAGCTTTGGAAATCATAGACTCAAAAAATAATAAAGGCGAACCAGAGGGGTCTATTACTCCGGGTATGACCTTCGGAATATTATTCATTGTCTGGGAAAATCCGTCCACGATCAAATTATCGAACTCCCCATATCGAGGAAGAGTGGCCTCACCCCCTTCTGGTTTGGGAGCATCAGCTGAAATTCTCCCATCGACCTCCTCAAGTCGAGACAATTCAGTTTCAACACCCGCAGGTTCATAGGCCTCTCGTATCAAGACACCTGCCTGCACGCGGGCTACCAACTTCAATTTATCTTTTTCTTTTTCTTTTTCTTCGAACTCATTCCTTAGCCGATAGACTGAGTTCGGGGGTAGAGCATTGGTGCTTCCCTTGGGTTTGTGCGCTGGACTCCTCTTTGATTTTTTCTTTTCTGAATTGGGAGAACTCGGGGCCCTTTTGCTTTTCTTCTCATTGCCCTGCCTCAGAGCAGGGGACTCAAGGCACATCTTCATCATCGGATGGAGGCCTCATAGCAACATCTTTGGGGATACCTACAAAAGAAAACATAACCAATGAGAACTCAACCACATGAGGAAGAAATCAAATACTATTGAATCGGAAAAAGAAAACTTACCGTGGGAACGAGCCTCCCACTGGCCCTTCGACAGCTCGTGCCACATGTGCTCAAAAAGGGTATCTTCGATACGAGGTCCTCGACCCACTCATTGAGTCGAGGAACCGCATTAAACATTTGAGCAATGGCTGCGAACCGCATTCAACATTTGAGCAATGGTTGCACCACAAAACGTCGATAATAAGGGGGAAAGGAAAAACAATAAATAAGATCCTTTTGGCAGAGTTATACTTATGTTTCATGTTCCATTTCTCTAAATGTTCTTGGTCGGGATTAAGTCCGAGGTCTTCACTCGAGTGAATCGGCCCATCCAGTCTCAGTCTCGATCCTTATCAATACTCGAGAACGGGGCCGTGTTGGACCGGCGGGTAAGTTCTATTAATCCCCCTTGATAAAGTCGTGGACTATATAGACGCATGAAATGATCGAGGGTGAAGGGATATCCCTTGATTTTGCCTACAAAAAAGCAGAGAAGAATAACTATCCTCCAGAAAGAGATGTGAATGTGACCAGGGTCACCTCGTACATCTTGTAGAAGGAGATAATGACTGGATCTAAGGGACCCAATGTGAAGGGGTAAGTGTAAACACTTAAAAGACCCTCCACGCGAGTAGTAATTGCTTCCCAGGCGAAGGCATCACCACATGCTTATCGGCCTAGTTACAATTCCTTTTGACCTTAAGAGGAGATCATCGTTGATCGAACATATGTATTTCGAGACCGGCTCGCATAGACCTAGTACCAAGGAAGTTTTTTCGATCTTGAAATCAGCACCGATCGCGCACCCTGCAGGAACGAACACTTTAGGGTATGGTTCTGCCGCAGTCCCATCACCGGAAGGCTGTGATGAAGAGGTCATATCTTTTTGTGGAACAGTCTTAGAAGTTTTCGCCATTTTAAAGCATAGACGAAGACACGGAAATTAAGAAGTTATGCTTAGTGGTTGCAAAAGGTTCAAGAAATCTGTGTACTGAAGTTAGAGAGTGAAGGGATTCTTAAAGGACAAGAGTAGAAGAAGCTTTGAACATAAAGTTTGAATGAATGAAAGTTGGGATATATATAGTTTACTAATGACGGTTCAAAACCAATAGTGGTCGACCAACAACTGACACATATTTAATGCCTTGGAGACTGGACCGACTTGACGTTTCAGTTACCTTTTGTCGCTTACGTCATGATCTATTGATGCAAGGTTCAGAATTTCATATTGTTTCTCATCATCTTCTTTCCGAAAAATGAGGGAACTATCTGTATACTGCCGAAATCGGATTCATCCATTGTATGACCAGCCGAGGTTGAAGCGTGACAGGTGAGAGCTCGAGCCCGGGTTATATCGAACCAAAGCGTGAAGTTAAGTCGTTAATCTCATGACTACAGGACCGAACAAGATTGAGGGAACTTTGTCGAGCCAATTAATAGAAGGCCGAAATATCCGGGATCAGTTGGAGATCACGGTAGAATTCTCAGCATGTATCAATGAGAGGCCGATTAGTTAGCAAATCATGAGATTGGTTACCTTTTATAGAATTGTATCAAGAGTAGTACTCCCCTACTATATAAAGGGAGGTCTGATCATTTATAAATGACATTGTAACACGCACAAAGAAAGCAATATACTTATCATTTCTAGTTCTTATCATCTTATTATTCTGTTCTAACATTAGTTGAGGCATTTCTTGGCTCGAAGATGATCAAATTCAAAGGCTAAGGCTGTTTAATTTGTGTGGTTTGTATTTATTTTCTTATCATTAATTTCAATATTAATCTATTTTCTTAATTTGTATCAAATTATATCACATAACCCTAAAATCGCGTATAAATTCAATTGTTATCCGATTTTAAGGGTAAAAAGAAGTTAAAGGGAAAGTTAGAGTAATATATTAGTGAAAAAACTAGGACTAAAGGTGTAATTATCCTTTTTCTTCACAAATAAAATAATTTTGTTCTACTGAAAATGATTAGTGGTGTGAGTTTGTTTATTGATGACAAACTTCCCCATTCAGAATTTTTCAAACAATTATTGCTTAGGATGCATCAAATTTTGCTTTTGGCGTCCTTTCCTTTAATCAATATCACATTCACTTTTTTCTAAACCAGAGGTCTGGAGTGCTGGATATGAAAAAATCCTTGATAGGGAGCGCTTCCTCTCGAAAGGAGCCCTACACGGTGCGAATACGAATATAGTCAGGCTCTACCGAACACCGGATGGGAAACGAAAAAAAAAAAAAAAAAAAATCACATTCACAATGTCCCAACAACGACAAACTTTATCAGTTTATAATTCTTACATTGGATATGAACAATTTGAATAAAGAATGATGTAAGCTATAACCAAGAACGTACACATAATAGGACTGAGATTCTTCTCATTCTTTTGTACAGATAGTCACTCCTTAACATTTATTACTACTAGTTTGACTAGGGAATTAAGGGGGAGAAGTAAGTGAAATCATATACCAGGATTGGAAATATTCAAACAACATATAGATCAGCCAATTCCTCAAAAGAATCAGAAGTAAGGTTGTTGGGATCAGCATTTTCAAGCAACCAAAGAAGATGGTCAAACAGCACAACCTCACACTTAACTGAAAGATGTCCTTCCCATGTATGTTTTTGCTTGGATTTCTCTATTAGAGCATTCAACAATGGATGACTCAAGTGCTTGGATTTTATCACATATCTCCTTCTTGAGCTCCCAACAAGAATAATTGTCTCAAAATCTTCTTTATTATCCTCAGATTCCACATTCCAGAAATCTTCTCTTGTAGATTTGGACCTTAAACTACTATAAGATGAGCTTCTTCCAAGCTGCCTTGACAATGTCTTACACTTTCTCAGTAACAGATTCATCTTCTTCATCTTTTCTAATTGCTCCTTCTTGAAGAGTTCATGACATTAATTGAAGACTTAAATATAATGCCGAGAACATGAATATTGTGCTAGATGGATAAGTGAATATGGTTGAAAGGTCGTTGTTTGCTGGTTCTTCGATCTGGACCTAAATTAATCAAATGACAAAGACAAGCCATCTTTTAGTACCTCTAGTTCAAATGGGGTCTTCGTTGTTTGCTTATGTGTTATTCATGATCAAGATTTGATTCATTGTGTCTTGGGAGGAAAGATAAGTATGTCCTACAATAATTAAGGTGATGTTAGCTGAGAGGTAACCAGTTAGCTCTTTAACCAACTTGATATGTCAACAAGACTACAATCATAAAGATTCACCCATCTCATATATGGTAAACAAAGCATGATGTATTTTTTTTGCCTTTAGTTCCCAATTTTCGTAGAGGTTGACTGACCCGTTGGACTCAATTGGGCGTCATCGTACTTGGTCACAAGTAAAAACCTACAAAGTAGAGAATTTTAATATTGAACCTCGGACTTATACTTGTTCTGAATTAGGAATATTGTGCTTGTCTAGTCGTCCTTTTTTGGCAAACTGGCGGGTTGGAGCGAATATCTTTCAAGTCAAGATGGGTACCGACTCATATTTAACACAGATAAAAATTGGTTGACCGGCATATAATATGGTTAACCATATTATCAATGACTTCTTGCATATGATCACTTTTGGAAGGATTTTTAGTATCCCTAATTTGAGAAACCCTCAATTTGAGGTTTTACATATGTAAAAGTTAGAGTTATTGGGTATCCATTGATTACTACATGGTTATCCATTTTCTAAATGGATAATATGGTTCTTATCAATATTTAACCAGTTTTAAAAAAGTTTATTATGTAACCCATTTTTTATTATATAATATGAGTGCATGGTTAACTGTTTCTTTAACTATTTTGTCACCTCAGAGTATTTTATTTAGAGATGCCTGTGTATACATGTGTGAGTGTATCTTTGTATAGTAATATTTTAAGTTCCATGTCTAGTATGGAGCGGAATCGTGTATAATCAAGATGAAGAATGATGTCCACAAAGAATCAAGGATCTAAAAATATCTGCCCCACTTTTGTTTTTCCTCTACAAAAGCAATCATAGGCATAGCACGAGATAATGTAAAACAAGAATAAACTTAAGAAACACGGCCCTTTTAGATGTCATTCCTTTTACCCAATGAGGACTTAACCAAGTGTCACTCGTCAAATGGTTAAACTTGAACCTGCTTGTTTTAGTGGGCAACAAACAGATCTTAGAAAGATACACCCTGAAATTTTAACAATAAACAGGCACTAAAGTGCTCATGGATTACAATAAAAGTACATCCACGTCACTGTACGATTATGTATATTTATATATTGTTAGTGCTTTCATCTGCATTTTTTCAATATCTTTGTCGGTTCTATAACTCCGAGCCATTCAATTTTTTTAAGTCTACCTTTATGCATCATATCCTAGGAAAACAACGATTAGCACTAGATATTGTCCTGTCATTTGCTGGTAAGATAGCCACATGGACAATTAATAGACATCACAACAAAAGGCAGCATCTGCAATTCTAAAATCGCGTCGTTTAGGACAGACAATTCTATCATACCCTATAATCATTGCCATGATGTCTTTGTAGTTAGATAAATGAATCACTAAATGGGGGGAATCAAACATGCCTATATTTGTCTCATACATAATAATAGCAATAAACTTCAGATGAAGTTCTATTCCACCTACAGAATATAATGTCATTGTTATCTAATAGAGGGTGATTTGACCACAAAAAAAGAATAGGAACGCCTTACCTGCGCAATGCTGGTAGAAGGAAAACAGGACCCTTCCATCTTAGCTTCCAAGCAAGACTACAATTGGCAATTTCTGTTTTTTGTAAGTTGCCACAGTGCAAGAGCAAATCAAATGGTGTTAAGAATTGCCCAGGGAGATAACTAGCACATTCTAATGGAAAATAGTAATAGCAACCGGGAAGGCAGAAAGTCAAGCACCATCTATTCTGCTGTCTACCTTTAGTATTTCTTTGAGCTCTATTGCGTCATACTATGGTGGGAGAAAGGACAAAATAGAATTACGTAGAGTTAATAACCTAAAATCTCCCTTAACTACAATGTATTTATCGATTTCCTACTTAAAGTATTCGGTATCTCCAAAATCCTCCGAACTATATTGCTCTTCATACTAAAAACCCCTCATTGCATTCTTAGATTTGCGTCTAGTATACGCTCTTAATTATCAACGTGCCATGTGGCACTACACGTGGCTATTTAACCCAGCCTAAACCCCCCATAATCTATAAGTTTTTTTGTAACAACCTACTTAAACTATCTATACCCCCAAAACCCTCTAAACTATATTCTCCTATATATTAAAACCACATATTAAATTCTTAGAGGTGCGTCTGTCTAATTATATTAACTTATTATTTGTACAAAATTATTTATGTAGTTTACTCATGATGTATTACTATCGGATGACAAATAAATTCTAGGAGTTTTGGCCAAAATAGTATCTAATATAATGAGTTAATTTTAGGTTTAACTGTGATTGTGCTAAATACTAAACTCCAATTGAATAATTCCTTATTCGCATTCATGTCACAGCACAATTTAAAAAAAAAAGCATATAGTGTTGCATTTATGAAAAATCATCTTATATTACATAAACAAAATTACACAAAATAAAATTTCACAAACAAGAAACTAATCGACCAATAACTACATTCTCTAATTCTAATTACTCAAACAATGTTTAAGAGAGTCAACTTTATTCTCTCCAACAAAGTGTTGGTTTAGTAAGAAGATTTAAATAAGTGTTCTTTCAAAGCTAAAAAAATAAATTATTTCAGAAAAAAAAACAAGAGAGGGAAATTTCTTTCCAGATGGAACTCATATGGAGAACTGAAGGAAAAAAAAAATGAAGAAGGTGGAAAAATAAGGAAGAATGGCGAAAAATGAAGAAGAAAGATGGATATAAAGGAAATAAGGAGTATATTTTTTTAAGAAATAAAGCTGAAAGAGAGTTAGGCTAATTAATCATTACATTCTGCAAAGTGGGCTATCTTGATAGCTTTTTTCAGCTACCAGGCACTCCCAAGCAAGTGTGTACACATGTTATGCTAGTTAAGCAACAAGGGAGTTCAAATATGAGGGCCAATATAGTTCTAAGGGGTTTTGGGGACGCTAAATAGTTGAAGTAGAAAATTGATAAAAATGTAATAGTCTAAGAGGGTTTTTGGGTATTAGCTCAATTACATAGCACCACAGACATCTTAGTCCCCTCTCACACAGAAATGACATCAAGCAGGAAAATGAGCAAATATAAAATCCAAGTATCTCCATCAACCATGCAGCTAAAGCTTTCAAGCTATAGAATTATAAGAATGTACCGACTGCTGGACAATTCATAATCCATCAAATGACGAAAATTCTACTTTTGAATCTTTTATTTCTTTCCGTTTATTTTTTTAATCATATGCAATGCCCATCTAAGGCGTATGGGAGGGTGGTAAGGAGTGAAAAAATTACAACAATATTACACATGTCGAAAGACCTATGGACATTGAATGTTACACGACGATCCAAATTGAGATTTGTAGCGGCTGAAGAAAAAAATCATACATCTATCAACACCACTTGCAGTGCCTTAAAATTCACAAACCTGGCTAGCTCATAAAATATAGGCTTCACGACAAAAAACTCTGATTCCATAGCAAAATTGTTGTCTCAGAAACCTGAATGGTTCAGAACAACCGCGGGCATCATAAAAATTCGTGACATCTCCTTCATCAGTTGGGTCACAATTAGACATTGAACCGAAACAGCATTATATCCCCTTCTTGCACAACATAATCTTTCCCCTCTAACCTCAACTGCATACACAGATAAACCTTGTAACCAGCTTGATCTATTCTTTTGTTTGCATGGGTTGGTAGGCACAAAAAAGCACTATTTATGTTCTGGTACACAAGTAATTATCATTGTGAAGAAAAAACTACATGCTAATAATTACATGAGACTTAGCAACCTCTTTACAATTTTGAGGGTAGGGGAGGCAATTAACATCTTATTTTGAAGTGCTGGAGCCAAAGTAAGAAGTTCAGGTAACAACTATCAAATATCCAATTACATAAACTATACAGATATCAAGGAATCGGACATGATAATGAAGTGGTCCACCAAAAAATTAAAAAAAGGTTTCTCCAGCAAAATGTTTTCCAATCAATGGTAATCAGAAAATGACACAAAAAAAAAACATGGAGTCTCTACCTGTGTTCGCCAAACCTTTTTGCTTCAGGAAGCTATTTTGGTGTTACCGCTGCATGGATGTGCTAATGTGTTTACAAGCCAAAGATAGATAGATATCTAAGGTTATTTTATGGGGCGCTAAGCACAAACCAAAGATAGATGTCTAAGGTTATTTATGGGGGGGCAGTTTCTTACATAAAGTTTTTCAATGGCTAACATAGAAATATTTAGCTTATATACTGTTACTTTATACATTTATCTATTTTTAAAATTATACCACAATCATGAGTCCCTATATTTAAACTGATTCCTCGAGTCATTCAGGTACCTAAGGAATTATCTGGGTACATTTGGGCCATGGGGTGGACCCTATTGGGTTCAGATATATCTGAAATTGAAAAGAAGGCACCAAGGTTTTCAAATTTCAATCATACACTTGGCTCAGGTAGACTATCAAATGGGTTATATGATTGCTTTACTGTCTCAATCAAATACTACAAATATATTCTATACGCTTCCCCACACTTGAAGTTGTCAAAAATCAACGCTGCACTATCAAGAACCATAAATATCAGAAAATGCCAACTTACAAGTCCTTTTTCCCTTGCTGCAGCAAATGAACCAGCAGAAACAAAGTCATTGTAAGCAACCTGCAATGAAGCAAAGTTAACAAACCACTTAAAAACTTAAAAGGTTCTTTTTTCTATAAGTAAAGGGAAAACCATTCAAAAACTTAATAGAAAAAACACTTGGCTAATAACATACTAAGACCAGAAAAATATACCTAGATGACGAATTATTGAAACTGATTATTTCTGAGGCTCATCTGCCCTAAACATAACTAACGATGACTACTATAGTTCTACGTTAGTTGTGGTTGAGTTTGTTGACAACAAGCTCATCCGAGCTTGGGTTGCATATGAGGTTGGAAGGTGATGGTCAACTAAGCTGAAATGGTTCCAACATCTAGTTTTTGGCAAGTTTCTAGCCTTCTTATTTCCATGAGCAAAACAACTACAAGCACTCATAAGATAGTTCTAAACAGCTCCTCACATTCAGCAGCGTGAGATCCTGGACTACTGAAATGCAAGAGAAAAGATAACCATGCGATTACACTAACAAAAAAATGAGCAATGCAATGGATCTAAACCTTCAAAGTCACAACTAAACAAGTGCAAATTCTATATTATTTGAGCTCAGACATCACATTCTGTGGCAAAGAGCCCATTCAACGGCATCCGTGCCCACTTGAAATCCTTTCACTTTCGCTCTTGGATAGCTATAGCTACAGGGGTTTCCTGGCTTGGAAGGAAGAAATCCATGAGAAGAAAACTACTACTTTTAGAAAACAGACTGACTTAGTTCAACAAAAGGTCTTGACCAACAAAAAGAGCTTTTTCCACCAGTCTTTTAGGCCGGATATTGAGGATTCATATATCAGCTACTATTTTGTTCAAATGGAGATAAGTGGATGCTGAGGATTCATATAACCGACCAATTAGTTTGAACTGAGTCGTATTTGTCGTCATTGGTTGAGCTAAGATCCACCCTATTAGCAGCTACTATTTGAACATCTTTTAGGTATTATTTTATGCACAAACAAGCCCTAACAGGACCAGAATAACATTAAACAAAACTTCTATGTTTGGTAATGTGGGTAAATCCACAAACTCATAATTCGTAAGTTAAAACCAAGTAAGCAAAGTTATATATTTCCAGCCATAAAATAGACTCAATTCTTCAAATTCACTGATAACCACATACGACCTAACAAATGGTTTGAAACCTTGCGTTGACTTACTCTATCCATCTAAGGTGACTATTCACAGAAATGGTTACATCCATTCTTCTAGATCAATCACATTTATTCACAGAAATCCAAATTTTACCATTGTCAGCATATCTTCATCGTCTAAACAATGTGAAGCTTTAAGCTCTTGATCTTTATCTTTGCAATGTGTAAGAGCTATGGGTATGCCTATTAAATTTTGTCAGAAATATTGACTATATGGTCTTCCTCTTAAGCAAAAACAACATAACTGATGGATGTCTTGAGACAGTGACCAAAGCATAGTTTACTGTTTCTTACAACATGCCCTACTTTAACATTTTTACATGATACTCACCGTCTCTGCCCTGATGAAGCCCTTTTCAAAATCGGAGTGAATAACTCCAGCTGCTTGGGGCGCAGTCATTCCTGTGTAATCATAATGGTTAGACAAACATGTTTAGTATAAAGGATTGTGAAGGGTTAGATGCCACGTCGTCTTTCAAGAGCCTGTCAAATATTCAAAATCCGTACCCTATTTAAAAAGGAAATTTTACTCTTTTCTAGAAGCACAAGTGACTCAGTTACAAGTTCCCAGTAAAAGAAATTTTAGAGGAAAAAACAGTTTTACTCCCTCTGTTGCCCATTCCAAATTTGGTCCCTCTATTTTTAAGTACATAAAACCTCCATTTTCTCGTGTGGCACTTCTGATACAAGAGTTAACAGAAAATTAAAGGCTGCCTTTCTCTCTCATTTTCATTAAATATTGGTGAAAAATGATAAACAGATAAATATATCTGTACATCTTGAAAGTTGATGTTCGTCAACAACCTCCTCGTGCTAGCTTGCTTCTGTTGCTGGCAGTCGTAGCACAATTACCCTCTCTTTCACCTTCACTATCTTGTTGCATTGCTTTGTTCTATCCATAGTTGAATCTGGTATACAATTTTATCTTATTTAATCTTCAAAATTAACCTGAACAACTATCCCAGAATAATCCTACGAAAAAATTGACCCGCGACGAGGAAGAGTTCGACATCTAAAGAAATTGAACTAGGGAGAAGAAAACTTCCACGTGGGGGAGCTCGGAAGGGGAAAGAGTGCTGCAAATGGTTGTTTGCACGAGTACCAAGGAAGAGAAAAAGACAGTATCAAGAGAGGGAGAACAAGTAGGAAGGCTGCTGGTTGGATGGAGAGAAACGAACGAGACTTGCAGAGACAATTCACGGGGAGGGGGGAGGGAGGAGGGAAAAGACAATGGTAGTTAAAAGAAAAGCTAATTTGCCCTTTAAGTAAAGCTACTAAGGACAAGGACACAAGGATATTCTATTAAGTTAAGTGCCATTAACATAGGATTAAAAGCAAAAACAGGAAAAGTGGATGTTTTATGTGCTTAGTCAGATAAAAGAAATCAACAAAATTGGAAGTAATATAAGAGAGGGACCAGAGCCGCTTTTTTCCCCTTTAAGAAAATAACAAACTAGAGCAAATATAGTACAAACCTTCGAGTATGGTCCATGCTTTGGTTTCCTGCAAGTTGCCCGAAAATAAACTCAACACACATAGACTATAGTGACAAAAGCTATGCCAACAATCAAAAGTCACTAAAGCTTTTTTATTTGCTTCACCTTCTCCCCAGAAGTGAAGTATGTACGCAACCCTAGGAGACCATAAGTTTCTCTGATAAGATTTCCTAGGCCACTTTCATCGACACCAAGAGATTTCAAATATTCCATTCTCTCTTCTAAAGGAAGTTCCGATAGCTCCGATTCAACCTGAAATTGGAAGCTCAGAAATCTGTAGCAACTGGAGTAACCCTTGGATGCCAAAAAGAATTTTAAAAGTGCAGAAAGCTAGATTCACTTTACCACATCATAACTCTTACTCGCTGAAGGTGGAAAAAGCGAAAAAGAAAAGGATATGCATAACAAAGAAAACAACTAGGTAAATAACTGGTCCTCTCCGTAAAATGGTTTGGTTAAGAGATCTCGATTTCCATGGTCAGTGCATGCTTCTCGCCCCTTCACTCATAGGTAAGTGATGTCACATATTCCATATTTCCGTCTGATATTACTTTATCATAAGAGCTTCTAGACTCCTAGCGAGGACCAAAACTATATATGACAATAAAGCAATTTACGATAGTGCAAATAGGATGAAGATCTCCGCTTGAAGTGGAATAAGCCGTGAAAATTGTGATTCAATACAAAAGGGAAAAGTCTGCTGAATGATGTCAACAAACCTGCGCTGAAATTGTTACCACGCCAGAATTTAGCTCAGAAGCTGTTTTTATTACTTCTTTGACGTGAGGATTATTTTCAGGCTCAGCCACCTCTGATTCCGCTACATTTGCCACAAATATGACAGGCTTCATAGTAAGAAGACAAAGATGCTTAATAGAATCCTTTTCAAACTCTGACAAAGATACTGATCTTGCTGGTTTTCCATCCATTAGTGCTGGTAGTATTTTCTCCAAGGCAGACTTCTCTGCTTCCTCCTGAAAAGAGAATACCAAAAATAAATATCCCAAAAAACACAATTGTAACTTACAACTGGGATGTCAACCAAACAACAGTTAACATTTTAGAACCTTGCAAGGATGAACTACTCAATCTCCCAGAAACGAAAAGATAACAGTACCTTTACTTTAGATTGTGAATCTTTAGCTCTGCCTTTTTTGAGTTTCTCGATTCTTTTCTCAATCTGCATTCTTGTAAAAGATTGAACTTAGTGCCATCAGTTGGCTCACATACCCAGAAACATTACGAGGAGAAAGCAACATTACTGCTAAGAAAGAAAGAAAGAAAATATTATCATCCACATCCCTCGTCTTGTGCACATTCTGTTGGTGGCATGCATGCTTCATAGGTACAGAAAAATCTGTATATTAATATACACGTACAGCACTATACTATCATTATCATATACGATCGAATCTTTATTTTGTCCATCTTAATAAAAAGATGTACTGCTCATGGGTCTTTATGTCCTCTTTTTCCTCCAAGCTGTCATCCTAACATTCTTCAGCCTGCCTCCGGCATGAGCTATACTCCTAGTTCATGTTGGACAAATGAGGAGACTGGGATAATTGATTGCCTCTTCAATTAAGTAACCAAAGATAAGCGCAATTATTCCAGTCATCCCCATCATTTATTGTTCTACATATTATCCTCCCCAGACCCCACCTTGTGGGAATATACTGGGTTGTTGTTGTTGTTGTATTCTTCTAAATCCTACAATGTCCTATCTGAGCCCAAACAATATAAGTTATAGAGCAAATAAAGCATCTATATTTTTTAAGTATTTCACTTCACTCTCAACTAAACTCTAGACATCATCTCATGAGGACCTCAAGTACGATAGGAAAAATAGTTCCTCTCCATCTACTGTGCTTAAAAAGGAGGATTATATTCATCCTTTACTGCTTTTGCTTTTTGAAAAAATTTATTAGACTCCATAACAGTTAATTTTTTGCTTAACTTTTTGTTCCATTAAATACGTCAGCCATCAATTCAGAAGGCAAATATGAAACAAGTATTACATATACAAGATGGTCCAAAAGCATGACTTTATGTTTTATTTTCAGGTTGTACTGAAAGGATGAAGGGAAAGTTGTATTTTTAGTCTTTCAAGAATGTCTCAGCTTCTTGATTGCAGATTAAGTGATAAGCAAAAATTTCTGCATAGAGCTTAGTTAAGAAATCATTCACCTCAACCAAAGATCAAAAAGTTTTCCTAACAGTTTACCGACCCACATGATACTTACTGAATGTGCATTCTGAAATGTACGAGAACTTGTGAGATGAAACATACACATCATATGCATTGGTTATATAATTCTAATAGACAACTCAACAACTACATTACGAGCATTCATCCTACCCAGCAGTACCTTTGATAATCTTGTCTTCCTTTATTTTTTCGATCTCTCTTATCATAGTTATGATGTTAATCAGACAAAGAAACTTAGAACTGACACTGACTGCAACAAACAAAGAAAATAAATTACCGTACTTATAGTTCCAATAACATTTTAAATCATTAGTACTATGACCCTGTTCTCAAGCAAGATACTATTTTTTTTATGACAAACATCTCGTTTTCTCTAACAGATTTTCATCATTTCTTCATAATACAAATGTAAAAAGTAACCTACATGCAACAAAATACCAAAGATATCATATTGGCTGTCAGTATAACAGCCAAGAACACCCATTAGTTTTCATGAAAATCAAATGCTATTAACCTCTACCCTTGCAGATCAGAAATTAAGTGATGAATGAACCACTGAACTGATTTCAGAAAGAAATGAAGTTAACAAATAATGGAAAAAGAGAAGGAAGAAAAAGTTTAAATGGATCCCAATGACAACTGCTTTTTTTCCTTGGTTGTTTGGGAGATTTTCATGCAGTTCTTTTCAAGATTATACATTAGCATACCGTACCTGTAAAGCAGAATTGTAACAAATACCTGATCCATGTCTGAGAATACTAATTCCAGGTTGATTACATCAATATCAGATTTTGGATCAACCTTCCCATTCACATGGACAATGTCATTGTCCTCAAAACAACGTACCACCTGAAATAGTACACAAAAGCAGTTCCAGCAAGTGAGGAACAGAAAATGTATGGCGCTGAACTCTTCTAAAATCAACAAGGCAAAGTGTGCTGATGGAACACTTTTCTTCTCTTCACATGCACACAGACTAGGAGTGTAATATAAAAGCAAAGTAAAGCCTTATAACTCAAAGGAGAAAAGAAGGCCTTTGAATGATTTATTTATGATTATTTCCATACTACAAATACATTTGGCATTATTAAGTCTAGAAAAGAAAGTAAAAAAGTTTTAAAATGTCTTGACGCTAATTGAGTAATCACATCATTATCAGAAAACAATCTCAAGCTGACCATGACAACATTAAGTGATCCTTCGAAGGATGCTGCGTGGTGGAACACTTTCGTACTACCTACTTAGGTCTCCCCTTGGGTGATAGACACTGGACAACTGATATCGGGAATGTGATCATTGAAAAGTTTGAGAAAAGATTGGCATCATGGCAGCAGCAGTACCTTTAATGTTTTGGATAGTATAACTACCTATGCTATGTCCCTATTCTCAATCGCAGTCAAAGTGCAAAAACAGCTTGACATACTCAAATGATCTTTCCTATGGGAGGGTAGCAGTAAAAAACATAAGTTCCACTTAGTCAAATGGTCCAAAGTTACAATGCCCAAAAACACTTGGGGGGCTTGGGGCTAAAGACCTGGCACTTCACAACAAAAGCATGCTTATGAAGTGGCACTGGAGGTATAACCAGGAGGAAGCTGACTTTTGGAAATAGATCATCCAAGCGAAGTATGGGACTTCTAGTCACTGGTGCACTAATGTGGTTAGAACACCATATGGAACTGGGTTGTGGAAGAGTATCATGAAACTTTGGGAGGATTTCACAAGAAACACATCACTGCAGGTGGGAAATGGCGTACACATCCAATTCTGGAAGGACAAAAGGTTGGGCCACACTTAACTAAAGGAGGTCTATCCAAGATTATTCCTAATTGCAACCAATCCAGACTCTACTGTTGCTCAAAACAGGGAGGGCAACACATGGAATCTAAACCTAAGAAGGGATCTTAATGAATGGGAGATAGAAGATCTGGCTTCACCTCTTGGAAGCCTGCATAACAGCATAGTCACCAGCCATAGAAGAGACAGACTTAAATGGGGCAACAGCAAAGAAGACACTTACTCAGTCAAAGCAGGCTACTCCCACTTGAGCTCCAATAAAGAAATGATTGACCAATGGCCTTGGAAATTAATCTGAAGAACTAAGCTGCTACCAAAAGTTACCTGCTTTAGCAGGATCACTCTAAAGGGTGCTTGCTTAACACAGGACAATCTCGTCAGGAGAAATTTTCAACTACCTAATAGGTGTAACATATGCCTCTGCAAGTTTGAGACAATTAACCATTTGTTTCTTCACTGCTCAGTTGCAACAGACATATGGAACATGTTCCTAACTCTTTTGGCCTGCATTGGTCTATGCCATATAGTGTTAGGGAAGCTTTGGTGAGTTGGTGCTCATGGAAAGTTAAGAAAACCATCAAAAGCATTTGGGCTATGGTTCTTACTTGTATTTTGTGGTGCATATGGACTAAAAAGAATCACAGATGCTTTGATGGGGTTACAACTTCCAATCATTCACTTAAAACCAAATGCTTAGTTAATCTTTTTAGCTGAGTTAATCTTACCCCTGTTTATAATCCTGAATCTTTTTTGGAATTTAGCAGCTCCGTAGTCTTATGCTAGATTTTTTGTTTGTTATATTTTGGGCGTTTCTTTGTAACCTTTGCATCTTCTCGATGCCTTTTGTTAATGACATTTCACTTACTTCATCAAAAAAAAAAAAGATGTTGCCTGGTGGAAAGGAAATTTGTTCATTTATTATCAAAAAGGGATACATCAAGATCTATATTTTAATATTTTTTTCCTCATCTTTATACCAGGATCAAGTCACACTCTTCAATAATGTCAATCACATAGACTCACTATAAAAGTAACAAGGAATTCAACATAGAACAAGATTATAGATAATAATGACAAAGGCACTTGAAAGCATATAAAACCTGAAGTATGGAGTCCACTTCACGAATATGCGACAAGAACTTATTCCCCAGGCCCTGCCATAGAAATTTTTATAAAAGCTATTGTCTTATCTTCAATTTATAAAGCCACAAGGGTACAATAAGTAAAAAGATTGACTTATATTAATTGATGCTAGACACTTCAGGTATTGAGAATAAACCTCCCCTTGACTGGCTCCCTTTACAAGCCCAGCTATATCAACAAACTCTATTGACGCTGGGACTGCTCGTTTGGATTTGCTTAGATCAGAAAGAACATTGAGACGTGTATCAGGAACAGCAACAATCCCTACATTTGGCTCAATTGTGCAAAATGGAAAATTGGCAGCCTGAGCCTTCCCATTCTCAACCTGCAAGAAAATAATGGTGTGTAATGGCTATTAGGATAAGTGACCAACTGCAAACATACCAGCAGATAATTAAAGGAGTTATCTGACAGCAAACTCCACTAGTATAGTATTAAGTTTCCAGCATATGTTATCATTTGTTAGCTTTACAGACTGGAATTCACATAGAATAGAGCACAGTAACATATTAATAGTAGTACATATGCAACTGACACTTATTACCGAACAAAAATTAAAGAACTGTCGAACACATATGGACCAACTAATTAGCAATCAATATAAGTAATAGCATCGATAATAATTGCATAAACAGCTCTATCAGTTAATGCTGGAGGGTTCCGGAGATACTTGAAGTTTAAGACGCAGCGTGATCCACATCAACAACCATAAAGGGAAGCAGCACTAGAATTTTGCTGGTTTAACACTTGAACTGACACCCAACTCCTCGAGCTATGATATTGAACTCCAATTATATATAAAGATAATCATCAATATCTAGCTTTAATACCCACTCAATCCACAGAATGCACATAAACACAGAAATTCTACAATTAAGTTTTTCCAGCATGCAGAAAAGTAACACAGTTATCAACTCAAAGCCTCAGTTACAATCCCTCTGGCTAGCAAATAATTCATACAGATATACAGTATGCATTTATCAAATAGAATAACATCAATTCAGCTCAGCTCACCAATAAAACTCGAGGAGCACTATGAACCTCGCTATTATTGTATATTAATTTGAGGTTTCGGTTGGAACCTATAAACTTTAAATCATGGACCAGGTGTTGAACCGCTATCCAATTTTCAATTAACTGCATCTACCTTCATTGCCTTCTCTTAGAAGCACCAGTAACTAAACTTCAGTAAACATCTAGTTAAGCATATAATATTTCCAAGTATTTGTGCGTGTTATACACTGTACTTGTAGTTCAATTTATAAGCTTCTACGTCCAGTTTCTGAGCAATAATTGCATAAGCGGCATTTCAACAAATACGTGGTATACATTCACGTGAAGGAAAGATAGAATGAAAACAGACTTACGACAGCGTTAAACAGCGTGGACTTGCCGACATTGGGAAGGCCAACGATGCCGGCTCGCAAACTCATGCTTATCTTAGCAACGGAGAAGCGCCTTTTGATGAGTAACACATGATGCGCGGGTTCCGAGAGTCTTAAAGAGGTATTGAAGAGAGAAGACTTGAGCGGAACTGCCATGGAAGGAAGAAGGTGAGAGCAAGCCATTCTCGCCATTACAAATGAAGTGCTTATTGAGTGGAACTGTTTTAAGTGGAGGACACACGCGCAGAGTTGGGCTTAGGCTATCTATCGCGGCGCTGCTAATCTTTCTCGGGTTCCTGCTCACAGCTTGGGATGTTACTTAAACTAGTGTTAGAACCCGCAGCCATAATTTTAAAAAATATTAATATTATAAAATTATGATCTAATATATTATATTATTTTAATAAATATTAATTATTATTTTATTACTTATTATAGTATACAGAAATATAACAAAATCGATACGAAATTAAAATATAAACATCATGTATAATAAATAAATTATTTTTTTATTTATTAAGTATTTATTAAATTAGCAAGTACTTACTAGTTATTAATGTGACTTTGTATTAACTAGTCAACTGGCTTACTATATTTTATATTACTTCTCTTTTAGTATTTCTTTTTTATTGTTAAAAGTTCTTCAATTGTCTAAATTCATCAATAATTTTTTGAGTGTTATTTATTTACTTTATTTTTTAATTAATTCCAAATATAATTATCGTAAAATTATCTTATCCCCCTCTTTTCCTTGCTTAAGTAATTATGTTATCCATTACTTAATATAATTAAATTGTTATATGAATTTTAAATAACTTACCAATTTAATATAATATAATGAATAAAATTTTGTACTCTTGAAAGTTAACTTGACTTTCTCATAATTATTTCGATATTTAAATTTATCAATAATATTTTTGAGTATTATTTATTGACAATTGATTTTATCAAATAAATCGAAGTGTTGATAGAATCACATTATATATATATATATATATTCTCCTCTTTATACATTAGTTTTTGTTCTACAATATATTAATTTTTTTCATATAGTGTTTATCTATAATACATTATTTTTCAAAATGGATGGTGTTGAATTAGTTCAAAGGTTAAGCAAAGAAGTTCTTTTATTATATGTCCTACCAAACAATAACAAATTAAATTGGAACCTTATTCTTGTTTATATTGAATATGGCCGTTTAATTTTGTAACTTTGTCTATTTTATTTATTTCTTGAACTTATTGTTTATGTTTTTGTCATTAGATTTATCTTATCCATATAGCATATAGCATGACCATATGAATTATTATTCAAAAAAATCTTATCTCAAAAAATAAATTAGTCTTATCATTTTATATATAGACAAGAGGGGTTGCTCTGATGGTAAGCAACCCCCACTTCCAATCGAGAGGTTGTGAGTTCGAGTCTCCCCAAGAGCAAGGTGGGTAGTTCTTGGAGGGAAGGATGCCGGGGGTCTATTTGGAAACAGCCTCTCTACTTTAGGGTAGGGGTAAGGTCTGCGTACACACTACCCTCCCCAGACCCCACTAAGTGGGATTATACTGGGTTGTTGATAAGTTGTATTATTTATCGTTGTTTTAATGTTATGCATCAACATATGAAGTATAAACATGCAATATTATTATTTTTAAAGTAAGGTAAGAGGTACTATTATTATATAAAAGGGTAGGGTAAAGGATAAAATATATTTTTTAATAATAAAAGAGGGAAAGATAAGAGGAAAAAATAAAAAAAATAACGTGACCACACCAAATTGGTCGTTCCATAAAGTGGCACTATTCATCGTTACGTAACAACGGATACGATACAATACAATAAAATTTAAGTAATAATCAAAAATATATATATTTAAAGAAACAATACGACACAATACAACAGGTAACAAACATCCGAACAAATTGTTAAAGTACTACTTTAGGTATATCATTATTTTCTTTCTAACATAATTATAATTTATTCTTTATTCTACTTTTTATATATATTAAATTTATAATATATATTTTTTGTAATATTGTAAGTTTATTGTTGATGCATGTCATCATAAAATCTCACAATCTAATAAAAATAATACAATAAAATATAACACAATACAATATGATATATTATGAAATAATTTATAATAATTAGGGGTGTTTGAAAATCCCACCAAATCGAAAAGTCAAACCAAACTTATTAAAAAAATTCGATTAGGTTTGGTTTGATTTGGTTTCGTATTGAGTAAAAAAAATGAATAGAACCACCATATATATATATATATATATATATATATATATATATATATATATATATATATATATATATATAATTTTATGGCTTTATATAGAACTTTCTTTAAAAAAATGTCTGGAAATATTTTGGATTATCTTATGAGATGTAATATTTAATAGAATAAGAAGTGCTCCATCTTTATTTACTTCAAAAAATGGTTGTATAATCACTTTCTTATCAAGTGTTATTGAGATGCATCAATCTCTTTGCTCTTCCTTGTTTATATTTCAAGGTCTATTAAATCCTTATATTATTTTTGAATTTGAAATGTTATTTTAAGAAGTTAAAACTAAATAGGACATATCATTGTTTAGTATCATATCGAATTTTATGTTTAATTATTAAATTCAGTTAACCTTGAAAGCGTACGTTAATGAAATATTACTGTTAGATGACTGAAAAATAGTTGACATGTGTTACTAAGAAAATTCTCCCATGAGAATATTTTAATAGATCATATGTTTGTCCATTTTTTAATTTTACTAAACACATACTTATCAAAACTTTAACAAAGTAAGAAAAATCCTGATAAAATCTAATCATCCAAACTGACATAGTTAGTTTGGTTTTGATAAAATCCGAACAAACCCGATTCATGTATACCCCTAGTAATAACTATCCAAACAAGTTGTTGGTGACTATTGTATTCATAAAATTACCAAGTTAATACCAAAGTTGAATTTGACCCCAAGAAAATTAAAAAATTAAAAATAAAGAAACACACCAACCTCCTGCCATTACATAGTTAAATTAAAATTGAATGTATGGCGAAAGAGGCATTAATATTATATTTTAATTTAGCAAAGAAAAGTTAGAACTAATATTGAAGATAAGTTTGATTGTGAAAAATATCATATAAGAGTTAAACTTAATTAGACAAATAAATCTGAATTTCTTAATTTTATAAATGATGTATGAAGGTTGAAGAAAATAAAAGATGAGAAAAATATCTTTATTCCAATCTATCTTTCAGTGACAACTAGGCTTGGTAGAGCCTAATCGCAGACCTCGAAGGCCTGAACAAGAAGCAACAGCAACAGGAGGATGAAGTCTATTATCAAGTTTGTCAAATCTAGTAACCTTTAAACATTTCTTTTTTAAAAATTAAGTATATTTTAACTAGGCATGTTAGAACCAGCTATTAAGTGTCATTTTCGATGTTTTCCTAACCTTAAAACAATTTAATAATATTGGATCAGTGTTTAATGTCATTTTTTACCCTTTTTAACCTTAAAACAATTTAACGTTGTTGGATCAAAGTTCGATTTTCTTAGTCCTGAAGTATTGTAATATGTAAACTGCACAAAGTAGCTTTTTGATATTTATCTATTCTCTTTTTCTACTAAAGTTTTTATTCGAATTTCTTTCAATTTCTCTCCTTAAACTCCTTATCTCAACATACATAAATTGAAATCTTCAGTGTTATCTCTTCTCCTTCATATATTTGGTCGATGCATCTGCATTTGATATTTTTTGTTCTCTTTTTCTACTAACGTTTCTATTCGAATTTCTTTCATTTTCTCTCTCTAAACTCTTTACCTCAATATACACGTCCTATAGATTCTTCTTTTTCTTTTGAATTCATTGATTTTTGGAAATCACTATTAATAGTGATATGCATAGAGGAAGTTTAATGGTGATATACGTGGATAAAAATTGTTATAAACATGATTACACATATGTTGCTTAATACAATTGTAACAATAATATACATGGATGTTGAGACTAGATCTATATTTTCTCTCCACTACACCATTTTGCTGAGGTGTATAAACACAAGAGCATTGGTGCATAATGCAATTTTCTTTGATTAATTCATCCATTTGAGAGTTAAAAACTAACAGTCATTGTATGTTCATAATCTTTGAACAGAAAATTAAACCTATTCTTTACCAGGGCAAAAATCTGCTTCAAAATGAGTTTCAGCTTTATTATTCAACAGAAAAATCCAAGTATATCTAGAGAAATCATCCACCAGTGTCAGGAAATATCTCTTCCTAACATGTGTAGGTACTATGTAAGAACCCCATACATCCCATGCACAAGCTTGAAAGGCTTATTTGAAAGAGTGGTGCTAATAGAAAATGGAAGTCTAGACTGTTTCCCAAGAGGACATACAGGACAGTGATGATTCTTATTCAGTTTACAATGTTTCAAAAACTCTATTTTTTTTAGCATATCTAAAGGAGAATGGCCTAATCTATTATGCCATATAGATAGTGGGACATTAGTAAACACAGAGTAGCACTTCTCTTTACTATCAACTACTTGTAGTTGTGATTGAGTAGGTGATGTTGTAGGAGTTGGAAAAGACTTTAGACAATACAACCCACAATCTTCTCTACCAATCTCCCTCATCTGCCCATTGAAGAGGTCCTGGAACAGGCAAAAATCAGGAAAGAATACACAACAACACTTTAGTTCATTTGTCAGCTTTGATACAGACAAAAGATTAAGTTTGAAGTCAGAAATGTGTAACACATTCTGTATATCCTGGTTTTTGAAAATGCTAGATGTTCTTGTGTTTGATATTGATACTACATTCCCATTTGGAAGATGCACATTACCACACTTCAACCCAGACTCCTTGTCTAACTTAGTCAGCAGCTTAGAGTTTCCTACCATATAGTTAGTAGCTCATGTGTCAATTATCCTCATATCATCAATTATACTAGATAGGAAAGCAAATATACATGTTGTTGCTGGTTGAGCAGAGCTTATTGTTTCTTTATTTACTTTACCAAGCATATGTAGGATTTGTTGATACAGTTTTGGAGTAAAATATGGTTCAAAGTGAGGTGTGGTTGCTTGATGAAGCTGAGGTTGAATTTAAATTTCTCCTCGTGATTTCTTTCACTATTATTACCTGCAAAGTTAGCTACTGAAAATACATCATGATCTCCATTAGTAGGCATTAGTGTTCCTGAGTCACTAGTGTTTCCTGCAAAATTAACCGTAGAAAATGCATTTCCTTTATTCTTATGTTTAAATTCAGCAGGGTAACCAACTAGTTTGAAGCAATTCTCTGTGGTATGCCCCTTGTACTTGCAGTAGACACACACTAGGTTAAAGTTCTTCTTTGGCCTTTGTTGAAAACTACCGGTAGTAGACATCAAGGCAGTGAGATCAGAATGCTCTACAGGATTTAAGTATGCAATTGCCCTCTGTCTTTCCCTCTCCATCATCATAGAGCAGGCCTTGTTAACAGAGGGAGCCGGTGTCATCACGAGTAATTGACTTTGAGCTTGTTCATGAGACTCATTTAGCTCCATAAGAAAATATAGGAGTTTCAGCCGTCCATAAACACAACGAATTCACGTGATTTCTCACATCACATCAAGGAATTGGAGCTAGAATATCCAGCTCCACGGTTGTCTCAATTTGGAGAAATAAGAGGAAATCGAGCTAGTACCTTCATTAATTGTGGCAATGTTCTTATGGATCTGAAAAATTCTAGAGAGATCAGCTTTATCAAACCTCTCTTTTAGATCATTCCACACAGCACTTGCATTTGAGGAGTAAACTATTCCACTTAGCAACTCGGGCGATACACAGTTCATTATCTATGACAGCACTATGTGTTGCATCTATCCCATAAATCACTAGATTTGGACCAAACTTTCCTCGCCTACAGGTACTGTCGATGAACCCTAACTTTTTCTGCTCTAAAATGGTAATTCGCATTGCCCGCCTCCACACCAAGTAATTTTCTGGACCACACAATCGTAACGAGATCAGGATTGCGCCAGAATTGTCATTTGCATTCAAAAATAGAGGGTAATTGTGACCTAATGTCTCCGGAGCTTCATTGTCAACTTCCGCCATTGTTGAGCTTCAACTATTAAAGCAGAGCTTGTGTAATTGAGGCAATTGAGCTTCGAAATCAACACACACCGAAGATTTGGAATCTAGATTTGAGCAGTAGGCTCTGATACCGTGTCAAATTTATCAAGGTAATAAGAGATTGAAGAAGGAGCAAGAGCAGAAGAACACTTAGAGAGAAAAGTAACCGCTTCTCATTTCTTCTGTGTCTTTCAACAATGTACATAATATCGTATATATACAATATTTTAAGTAACATCTCCCAACTAACTAATTTTACATAAATAGCCATAGCCACTACATTTACTACTAGTCACTTCTCACGGATATAGCCACTATCAACTTATATTCTCAACAATATACTATTATGCACGGGGATATACATGTGCTATCTTTTACAAATAGTGATATACATGTATATACTATTATACATGAAAGTATACTTAGTGTATAGATTTTATCTTTTACAAGCATAATTACTATATACATGAATATACAAGTAATATGCATGGGGATACATATGCTGTTGGCATGGAATCGTGAACTCATGAGATTGAATATTTGGTGAATGTGTGTGATTTTTTTGGACGAAACCTCTATAACTTTTTATTCATTTTTATGCGAAACCAACTTCTATTGATTGACAAATGATTCACTCTCTTCGATTTCTTTAGGAGACAAATTGCTTTTATAAGTGAAGTTGGATCTGCATTTTTCTTCAAAGACAGAAAATCAATACTATTTGGAACTTCACTTCTAGGGCTCATGGAAGGGGACGCGTGAAGTTGGATCTTAGTTTAGAAATGGATAATACTTTTCCTATTTTTTAGTTCGCTCGATGAGATTTGACTATTCACTACCTTTTTTTTAGGCTTTAAACGCTAAACCTATTGGCTAAAACCCTACCAATAGTTATTAGGAGGGGTATACACATGTCAATTTTCCTTAATCTTATTGGAGAAAAGTTTGACTTTCTTAACCTTGAATTAGTTTAACTACATTAGACCAAATTTGGTTTTCTCGACCATGAAGTAATTTTACTACACTTGAATAAAGTTTAACTTTCTTAACCTTACAGTATTCTAATTACATAAGAACATGGGTTATTTTTGAAACCCTCAAGTTTCTCTGTAAGCTTTAATTCTATTAACGAATTCAATTTGTTGTTACAAAATAACCCCTATATACATATCTTTAAAAAATTCTTACTCCTTACATTAAATGTTTAATTAGAAATAATTTAGTCATAGTAGATATTTGGTTGTTGTTGTTGTTAGTCATAGTAGATATTTTTATATAGAATTTAGTATTTTCTTAATGGGTGTGCTAAAAGCAAATTGAACACTTATTGTGAACCGGAGGGAGTACCAATTTTTGTACCCCTCATACTCCAACTGAACAAATTTTCTATATGAGAGAATCATGGCGGAAAATTTTTGTTCCCACATAATTTATGTAGTTTCTTCTTTCAACACATTACTTCAATGATATTTAAAGCATATTCAAGGACTACAGTAGCATAGTTTTATCTTTTTGCTAAATACAAAATCCCATATGACCTCTATATTCCCCATATAAACATTCAATAATTAAAAAAAATCAGCGAATAACATCCTTCCCAATCAAGAACAACTGCACACTTACCATTCCAAAACAGAAACATTTTTTAATATACTTCTCTCACATCTGTTATCAATTCAAAACTGTTTCTTTCATAGAATTAAAGCTTACAGAGAAACTTAAGGATTTCAAAGACAAAATTATGTAAGAAACAAGAACATATTTGGTTCATTGTTGACATAACTTATATAACTGAGATTGTGTGCTTCTTGCTTGTGTTGTATTATAACACTTACGAAATTATCTCCAGACTTCAGTTCATCCGATTTTTCATTCAGGAACATTGTTCTTTAATAAGCTCTTTTCGCGAGCCATAAAAGTCAACCAATCTCCTGGCAGTACAGAAATCATTGATATATGCATAGAAGTTACATACACCAAATAAAGAATTGGAGCACAAAAACATAATACATTGAAATATTATGATCTAGCTAAGTTATCCAGGCTCTAGCGAATGATTTTCATCGAGTTAGTTCCTTCTGCCCCGATCACGATCACGATGACGATCATGATCACGTTCACGCTCACGGTCATGAGCTCGATCACCCTCTAATCCCTGCTTTCCTCTATCTTGCTCTTCCCATCTTCCTCTATTCCGAGAATCTACTTGCCTCTTTTCATAGCCCCTCTCATTCCTATTGTCTCTGTACCTAACTTCATCTGCATGACCACCACCATATTCCGCCTCATCTTTCTGATCCCTCTTTTCACTATCCCTTCGATTCCCCTTATCTCCGTGCCTCACTTTATCTGCATGTCTCTTATCATGGTCGGGTCTCTCTCTCCCAGCTTTGTGGTTATCATAATCAGTGTTTCTTCTATAATCCAGATCGTTTCGACCCCTATAATCTCTCTCTTTCTCAACACTTGGTCTCGTCCCACTTCCACGATACCTCTCTTCAGTTCTGTAATCCTTACTTCTCTCCTCCTGCCTATGGCGTTCATATCCATCTCTTTTTCTATCCTTCCGGACTCCATCATCATCCAATTCCCTATGTTTAGGATTGCGATTTTCATGATGTTTCTCATCTTCATAATGTCTTCCTCGCTTATTTCCTTTAGGACTTCCAACAGCATCTTCGTCAAATACCATTTCATACCTTGATTTAAATGTTTACAAAAGTTAAAAAGGGAAGCTTTAGAGAGAGATAAACAGGAGGAATGAGGTGTGGGTCACTAATTCCTACTAACCTTGAGTTACCATCTCCGCCACGCTGCTTGTTGTCTTCTTTAAGTACATAGTTCGACTGCTGTTTGGTGGCATCACCAGTGCAGTCTTTCGCCACGTGATCAAGAGAACCACATTTGAAGCAACCTCTTCCTGAAATAAATAAATGCTATCGATCAGCTTTATTTGGCAGGGGGACCTGCAACAATGTTGCTTGCTATCCAATGTCCCAAAAGTGCAGATACATATAAGAAAGGTAATTTGGTTCTCCAAAGAAGAGGTATTCAAACCAGCTCTAAGCTGGTATTGTTTGGGTAATGCCCAAAGACACCATTGGCCTGATATGCAGCTGGAACAGTATTAGGGGAAGAACCTGTCACAAGGAATGGTGGAAGATTGTTCCAGCTTGCATATGGTGGACAGTTTCGAAGGGGAGGAATACAAGATGTTTTGAAGGCAAGAGCAGTTCAACATTCTTGTATTTCTCTTTTTTCATTTTTGGTGTAAAGAACAGTTGATAGGTGATGTAGAATCACTACTAGACCTTTTTGATTTTCAGGGGCTGTACTTGTAAATATTAGATACCAGCCCCATTTTTTGGGTACTGAAGAATATAATTATTACCTTTTTCAACAAAAAAAAAAGAAAGGTATTTTGGAACTACTTTCAAATGAAAGTTATCATAGAAAGATATCAATAAGCAAGCTCACAGAGGGATACTTTACTTGAGATTGTGGGTATAATATTGCTGGCAAGCTCACGAAGGGATACTTTAAGGCTGGAAAGGCAGCAGGGATGGAAACTTTCAGTGAAATCTTGTTGTTAGACTCTGATGATGAACGTGGCTGGGGATGGTGCAATATGGCCCTGGAAAATGATTTGGATACAAAATAGCTTTCTTTGGATGGCTTGTAGCAGACAAAGCTTGTCTAATGCAGGAAAAATTACAAAGAAGAGGTTTTAACTAATGTAGCTGGTGCTATAATTGCAAAAAAAAAATGGTGATACAGTTGATCACTTGCTAATAAACTGCAATTTTTCGTGGCAGAATTTGGTGTATGTTGATTTCACTTTCAATGCTGATGTAGTGCTGGAATATTTGGATTCTACAACTATAAAAGGATTTCCACCCAGCATGTTATTGTACTTGCTCAGTATCCTCTTGATACTGAGATCTGTTAGTAAAACCTACTTTTACCTATCAAGTAGAATAGAGCAAATCTATCACCACATTTGGCAACCTTGAGGGAAAAGTTCCTATAGGATAACCTGTTCAATGTAACTCATTTATGGAACATAATCTGTCAATTGGTTACACCAACAGTATTTAATTTTAGGGAACCACATGGCACAATAATGACACCGAATATAAGTATCAACAGTAACTACTAAAGTGAAGTTACGTCTTAAAAAGCATAAATCCAAAATGCACTGGCATGGATGTGAAAATCATACTAGCATCTAAACAGATGAGCAAAAACTATCTGATAGCAAATTCAAAATGCCATACAACCAGATGACATCATCTCACTATAGCACTCAGTTTCTAATGCAAATGAATCCCGTTCAGAATTGACCAGACAAACACACTACACGATGTGCAAAGTTTACCTTTACCCATATGGTCTTTGCGACGATATTGAGACCACAACTTTGCAACACTCTGGCTGAAATCAACATGTATCCTTCGATCATCAATTAGAGTATTATCCATCTATGAAAAACAGCAAAAGTTAGTCATCTAAATCATAGTTCTCCCACCATGTACGCCGCTACCTTCTAATTAAGTATAAAATACACAACTTCAATGTTCACGTAACAAGTTAATGAAAATAAAAGAACAAAACAAGCTAGATGGGAATGCACACCATTTTCAAGTACTCCTACCTTCAGGATTGATTGTCCACTTTCATTCTTTCTTTTTTTTTTGATGAAAAAGTTGTCTACTTTCCTTTTTGGCACATTTAAAAAATATTGTCTGCTTCCACTAAAGGAAGTTCTACCTCATATTTCATCACACCAAATGTTACAAGGATTCCACTTTAGCTCACATCTCTTGTATCCATCGTAAACCAAAAACTGACATGGTGTCCTCATATGTTCCTCAACTGAAATGCTTAGGATAAACACTATAAAATTGACTTAGGAAAATAAATGATCAATAGGACATTAAAACGCATATTTTTCTATCAGGAGGACGAAACAAAAAGAGAATATTCAAATTAACAGAAAGCCACTCTTTCAGTTTGGACTTTGGAAGGCAGCCACCTCATATGTAACGCTACCGCGAAATATAAGGTTGTGCTTAAACCACTTGCAACTCGATTTCATGAGTGCGACACTCCTCTTTCTTCCCTTTTATCCCTTTTCATCTCCCTGGTCATATCCCAAGGGAAAAGAAAAAATAACATGTTTACAACCTGTAGCTTGTGATGCCATAGAGATCAAAAGGTTCAGGAACAAAAAAGGGCAAAAGAACCCCATACACTATATAAATCACTATAAGCCACAGGGTGATATAGCCTCTGAATCAATCAAATCGTTACCTACACTGAGTGAGATCTGAGTTCACAAAGAGAAACTTAATTTTTTTTTTTTTTTTTGAACAGGTAAAGATGTAATTTTATTAAAATCAGAAAGCTGGCACTAAGATGGTGCCAGGGAATTACAATGTTTGAAACCTTCGTGAGCAAAAACAAAAAAGAGAAGGGTCACCTATATAAGCACATATTCCTGTATTGAGGAATGTAGAGTCGAACAAGCTACCTCTGTTATTTATATCCTGAATATTAGCCCAAAAAGTCAAAAGCCATAAGAGAAATTCTAAGTTTTATGTTATTCGAGAATGGGATCTATAGAAAACAATTCCTTCATACATTAGGCAGACAAGTTGTGAATACAAATATTATGCCAACACGTACATCAAGAACTGCTTCTATAAACAACAACCTTAATGCCCACCAATTAGGATTTTTGAAAATCAATCTTTGCAATCACATTCAACAATGGTATCTCATACACATTATATCATTTGAAAAAGGCCTAGTAGTATGGGTGCTGCATAATCAGTATTGGATTTCCTTGCACTTAGCATCAAGATCCTACAGTACCAAAAGGAGAAGCGTCCGCTAAATGAGATGCATCCTAACACCAGCATTCAGTTTTCACATTAAATTTGAAGGCTCATAAGTACGAAAATCTTAAGTCATTTGAAAAATAGATACAATTAATTAAATACATTTTACATTTCAATCAAGCAGAGCTAGTTCTTCTTCAGTACCTTATAATATGCTTGTTCACAGGCCTCTTTGTCCTCAAACTCTGCCAAAGTGAGAAGTTATACAATCAATGCAAAAGGAAACACAAAGGAAAGAGAGCATTCACTTGCACTATGATTAATTGGAGTTAAAAGAAGAAAGGACGAAAAGCAAAATAGCTAAACACTATCCAGTTTAGCAGTTACACAAACAGAGAAAGGGAAACAAAAATGTAGATATGAAACCCTCTCTTCAAGTTCTGTCCCCTTTCTTGCCTCTCTTCTCGAATCTCCTCAAAGCTCGTGCAAAAGAGTTATACCCCAACATTCAGTCGTTTTTCTTTCATATTCTTCAATCCAAAGAAGCCCTAACGTTGACATGGGTTATTCCTAGTGAGGGTGAGAAGAGAAGAGTATCACTGGTAAAGGTAACAGCCTGAGTGTTTTGAATAGCATGAGGCGACAAAAGCGTGAGGAGCCGCTTCACTGAAGCAAGAGACTTCGCAGTGCTCGCCTTTTTTATGTGAAGCGCCAATTAATACAAAAAAATAAAATAGTAAGTTTGCATATATAAATAATTAAAAACTCAATAACAACAGCATATTAATAAATATATCAATTCAAAAACTCAAAAGATAGAAATTAAATATTTTAATATTTAGAGAGAGATATCTAATATATTACTGTTTATAGAGAGAAAATAATTATAATTAAAGAGAGAAAATAACAATTATTTGTAATTATAGAGAGAAGTTAATCTGCAATTAATTGTTTACTAACTTTAAAAAAATCAAAAGAGAAACAGAAGAAGAAAGAAAAGCAGAAGTGAAAACAGGGGTGAAAGAAAAGAAAGAAAGAATATTTCTGCCGGAAATCAGTTGTTGCCGAAAAGAAGAAGAACAAGAAGACTTACTACCGGAAAAAGAAAAGAAAAGAAAGAAGAAAGGCTTACGCTGGAAAACAGAGGATTACTGCTGGAAAAGGAAAAAGAAAAGAAAGAAGAAAGAAGTACCTGTAAGTCGAAGAAAACCCTTAAAACTTTTATTTAAGTCTCTTCATTTTTCTTTTCTTTTTGCTAAAAAGCGACGCCTCTGTCACTACCTCGCCTCGTCGCCTGGTCAGTGCTACTTTGCCTCGCCGGCTTTTTTAAAACGCATAGCGACAGACCAAAAAAAAAGCGCCTGATCCTCGCTTCGCGTCGCTGCTCGCTATTAGCAACATAGCGAGCACTATTTTACAATAACACAGGTTATAATATGATCAGTGGTGAAGCAAACAAATAAAGTGTGTATCATCAGTGGTGATACACACCTTGTGTTTAGAAACGTCTTGGCTGAGAATGTAAAGCAGGTCAGGCATTCTTAATGGAAATAAGATCACATTGAGAGGGAAAGGACAGAGAATGGTGATGGCATTCACCACCTTAGATGATGATCAAGGTGTTGTCTGTTAAGAATAGATCATCATTTCCGACAAAATAGCAGGCACCAATAAAATCAATTGGAGATCATTGTGTTATTTTCAGCTAGGAGTAGTATACAGCTAGAGGAGGTTATCAATCAAAGATTTAGAATCATCCTGATCAGATACTATTGAGGACTATGCATTGGATACAGAAAGTGGCTGGTCAACACCAGTTGCTCTCTAAAGAGGTTTTTGACACCCTTGATGAGCAGCAAAGGTACTGATATTGTAGCACGCCTAGACTTGCTGGAAAGCATGGGTAACTCACAACACTTCCTTAGATTTTAAATTATGGAAAAAAAAACACATTACGGGTGAAGAACCAGCAATAAGATGCACATATTTTTGTTAAGCTTTAATACCTCACAATTTTTTAATGGAATCTTAAACTTACCAATGAAAGCATAGCAGAGACTATCCCCAGTCTTGAAGTCCCTAATAATTTCAGCACTGAGGAGAATAAGCAATAAGAGATGAGAGAAATTTCAACACATATTGGCACTAAATGAAGAATAAATAGCATGTAAAATATTCAAAATATGATAACAAACTTACGATGTCACTGTTCCAAAGCGTGAGAAGATTGTATACAGGTCTTCATCCTGCATGGAAAAATATTGTCCGATAGTACCAGAAAGAAAGATGGCATACATGTTCAAAAAATTGAATGATCAAGAATTAAAGCTTAGACAATCTCTTTCCTTTTAAAAAAATTAACAACAAGAATAAAGCAGATACTTACTTCAGTAACTGGATTTAATTTACAAACAAACAGCACATTGTCAGGAGGCTTTATCTCAGCATCAGGAATGTCTCCTACCTGTGACACGAGTTAGCATGTTTACAATTTGGAAGGCCTACAGTTTTTGAATGATCAAACAGTTTACAGATGTTCTTACACTTTCAAGTACTACTGCTCGGGAATGTGCTTCTTTTGCATGCAGAACCTCCTCAAGTTCTTGTATGCCCAGTTGCTCATCCATTGGCACCCAATCATCTTCTAGTCGCACATCATCTTCAACCTAAGTAGGTAGAGAGATGTAAGGGCATGAATAACATAAAAGGGTAACTGCTTGACTAAGTGGACAACGAACATGTTAGGGATATTATTACATATCTTCTTTTATGAAAATTTCATTCCCAAGGAAGATGGGTATAAGGAAGAGCCTTAGGTCCTACCCTGTGATCACATCATGTGTGCAAGCCATGCAGTCTCATTGGAGATCGGGAAGGGAATCACGAAACATGCCTATTATTTTACACCAAGAAAGAAAGACTGCTCTATGCAATACATATTATGCTAAGTAAAAAAAAAAATTAGATTCTTGTTGGAATTACACAATTATATAAATACAAATCGAACAACAGAACTCTACCATTATTTTCAGATAAATACCCAGATACAAATCCATTGACTAAATATGGAAGTAGAAAAATTTTGTCAGATAGTGCAAAACCTAAATATTCTCTACTATAATCCTCTAGCAAAAAGACCAATCTAAAAACAAGTAATACGGCTCTCATGCTCTATTAGATGATACACTTAATTGTTAAAATTCCCCACAAGAAACAAGCTTTGGTGTAGACAAAATTCTTTGTCTGGAACTGAACAGTGGAAAGATGTGAGTTTTAGTTTATTCTATTTTTTGCAGAATTCATTGACATCCCACACTCAAGATACCCTGATTATCTTGACAAACTAACTTTAAATGGACATTGTTATATCAAGCTACGGAACTGGTTCACAAATGAAAAGGGTAAAAGAGAACGAAAACAGACGACAAAGCTTTTGCAGAGTCTCTAGGAAATTTGTTAAGATCTGCAGCATCAAAGGAATGAACTTCAGATAATACTGTTGCATATCTCTACCAGCATAATCTTATTACGCAAAGAAATAAACTACACTTCAAATTCTATGGTTTTATACTTGATGATGCATAAAAACTCATGGAGGTGAACAAGTGGACTGGTAATATACTTGATGATGCTTAAGAACTCATGGGGCGAATAAGTGGACTGTTAATTTCTACATTCTTTACCTCATCTTTTGGCTTCCCTTCAGGTGAGACATCTGGAATCAAGTCGCTTAGCTGGGCAGGATCGTCGAAAGGATCGTCCAATATGTAAGTGTGTTTGATTCTGAAGAGTGGACATTATCAATTAGAAGAGATCTACTGAATGGAGAAAAGAGGAGCATACAATACATCAACAACGAACCGGATATTTTTAAATGGCCTGCCCTTCACATCCACATAAGCTTCATTTATCCTATTCAATGTGTCCAGCCCTTCTGCAATCTCTCCAAAAACCTAACAGAACAAATCCCATTGATCAAAATGTCAAAGACTTGGAGACAGTAACAACTTTAAGAGAACACCCAGGAATTATCTAATCATCAGACGCTTCTTTCTCGCATTTGTTCACAAAGAAGTCAGCATAAATAACAATGATAGAACACGAATGCTGTAGAATATAAATCTCAAATTAGGCAAAACTTGGCAGAAAACCCAAGGCATTCAAGAAAAAATATATAAAGACATTTCCTTTCTTTTAGATAACCAAGAAATCCCCCTAAGCCAGTGGCGCACAATTCAAAGTTCGGTGGATAATGGGCCGGCCCCAATATAAAGATATTTCCTAGACTTGTCATCAGTGAAGCCACCGTACAAGAAATACTATAGCACTCAGAAATTATGCATCATGTTCAGACCATAAAGAACATATCGAATAAAAGGTTGTTAATACTAGCTATAACTTCTAGACAACTACAAACAGCATACAACCAATATAAGTATATAACTATAAATGAGTGAATTTAATTTCAGAATATCTACAGAAAATCACAGCTTTTGCTCATCTGGAAACTGCTTTGCCTAAAATTTGACCCAACATAGTGAACAATCTACAAGAAGATGGCAGAGAAAAATTTAAGTGATCTTGGTAGGAGCAAGCAGGAAAAGTTTGAAATTAAGATATGATAACTTCGCCTCTACCTGAAGTACTTTAGGCTAAAAATTTAAAAATCACAAAATGAAGGCTAGTAAGTATCAGAAGTTATCTTGCAAACTAGCTTTTTTCATGTTATCACTACTAATGAGTTTCACAAAAATATTCTAGAATAGGATTCTCCATATAGAATCTCGAGTAACATAAAAGAAACAGAACCTCTCATTAAAAGAATCTTTATTTGGCTCTAATTTTCGTATCACCTGAAAGGATATCATTACTAAACTGGATCCTTAAACTTTTTCATTGGAAGGAGTACATTGGTATTTTGTGTTATTGCTATCATAATACCTCCTGCCTACTTGGATGCAGGTAAAACAAAGTCGATAGAAACAATGACCTTAATGCATGTGAAAGCACTGCAATAAGCAAATAAGGAAATACTTTTAGTGCCGAAAACATGGTCAAATGTTAGGACAGCTGACTGAGAAATTAATAGTGCATTGGATTAAGGATATAAGTCAGTGTTGATGCCTTAATAGAACAAAGAGGATATATGGATGAATAAAATTCAGGACAGAGATACTCACGGTGTGCTTCCCATCAAGGTAGTCGAGATCATCACGCAGCGTGATATAGAACTGAAAAAACCCGAAAAAAGAAAGGAGAAGAATGTCATAACTATGTTATGCTGTATTACAAGCTATGATCATTCAAAAGGCCACATTGTATTGAAAGCTTATGTGAAAGGAAAATACAAGACCTGAGAAGCATTTAGGTTTTCCCCAGCGCTAACCATGGCTACAGTTCCCATCTTTGAATGCTTCAAGTCCAAATGAATCTCGTCTCCAAAGAACCGAGCCTGCTCACCGTATAAAAATCTGAAAACGCATTGAGTCGTGATCAAGCTTATGTGAACTTTAATAGCCTTACTGCATCTTATAGCAAAAGACAATCCAAGACACCCCCTCCCCCCAAAAAAAGGTTAGATGATTCAAGCCATTACTTGGAAGATAAGCCACTGAGTAGGGGACAATAGATGGATAGCCAACTGGAAAGGATCCTCCGCCTCCAACCATGAAGTTGGGGCTCGAGTCACCAGTGGGTGAAAGTTGGAAAGGCCACTATTGGCCCTTAGGTGGGTGGGGAAAAAACCATTGAAAAAGGTGAATTTAGCACATTTATAACTATTGACTTACTTGTATACTGAATCACCCCCCGACCCTGTTCCAGTGGGATCTCCAGTCTGCGCAGTGAAATCCTTCTGAACCGTGTGAAATAGGCAGCCATTGTAATACTTAATCCTACGTTATTAAAGGGTAAGTTTATTAGTTTAATTCTCCTTAAACGTATATGCAGCCGTTTAACATACTGTTTTCATAGTGAATGCACTCAGATACTATGGTGTATTAAACATCGTATGAAAATAGTGGTGGCAAAATGGTTAAAAGAAAACAGTTATCAATGCATATTATCCATTAAAAATTGGGTTGGCTAATGAACTTTTTAAAAACGGTCAAATATGGATAAGAACCATATTATCAACTTAGAGAATGGATAACTAATGGGTTTAAATTTTACATGTATAAAAACTTAAATTGGGGGTTCCTCAATTTGGGAGACTAGGAATTCTCCCAACAACAGCAACAAATTCAGTATTTTCCCACAAGTGGGGTCTGGAGAGGGTAAGATCTAAGCAGCCTTACCCTACCCCGGAAGGGCAGAGAAGCTATTTCTGATAGACCCTCGGTTAGAAAACGATTGAAAAAGAAAAGGTATGCAACAAGTAGGAATAACAACAAGATGAAATAAGATTGAATCCAAAAATGTAGTCAAATTCTGGGTAATAATAGCCATCTATAAATAAAAGATATCATATTAACACTAATGCTAGCGAACTAAGACAAAGAGAAGCGCTCGACTACCTACAAACCTTCTACCCTAATCTTTGAACTCCACAACCTCCTGTCTAGGGACATGTCCTCTGTCAGCTCCAGTTACACTATGTCCTCCCCAAGACTTCTTAGGCCTACCTCTACCCCTCTTACTGCCCACCAAGGCTAACCGTTCGCACATTCTAACTGGGGTTTCTACACTTCTCCTCTTCATATATCCGAACCATCTCAACCTCGCCTCCCGCATCTTATCCGCCATAGGGGCCACTCCCGCCTTTTCCCGAATAACTTCATTCCTAATCTTATCCAACCGGATTTGCCCACACATCCACCTCAACATCCTCATCTCAGCTACTTTTAGCTTCTGGGTATGAAAGTTCTTAATCGGCCAACACTCTCTGCTCCATACAACATAGGGGTGGGCACCGGTCGTTTCGGTTCAGTTATGAGTATTATCAGTTTAGCATGTCGGTTATCTACAAATTTGATAAACCGATAATCGAATCGGTTAATCGATTATCGATCATTATAGTTTTCAGTTGTCGGTTTACCCGATAAGATAACTCAATCTAGAGTTAAGCAAAAAAGAGAAGACAATTCATTGGAGTTAACCAAAAAAAGAGAAGAATTCACATATAGTATACTATCCATTTCTACGTTATGTCCCATGGCCACAACTGAAATCGTACTAATTCTTCTACAACCGTTGTCCAAATACATTAATAATACAAAGTAGTAGCAATTTCACATATAGTACTAACAGTCCAAGATAAACTAGATTGATACGTTTTCTGAAAAACATACTTTGGGCAAATTTCCACTATGAAATAGGAGAGTACCTGGAGAATTTTTATAAGGCATAATATAAGTTTACATGATTTATGCACTTTTGTGCTACTACTCTTAGAATACGCATGTCGTGCATGTACTTTAGTTTAAATGAGTAAATTATTTCTAAAAATCGCATAAATATTACTCCGTTCGGTCCACAATAAATGACCAATGTGCCTTTTTATTTTGGTATAAAATAAGTATCCATTTATATAATCTAGAAAATTTAATTTGTTTTTCCAAATTACCCTTATGTACGTATCCCTAAAAAGTCTTTTACTCCTCACATTAAATTATGTTGCAATATTTAATTAAGGATAGATTCTAAGTTGCTCGGACTCGGGTGCGGATATCCGATACGCAGACGGTTCTGAGTATCGAATTCGGTAAAATCTAAATTTTAAGATTCGGGGGTGCGAATCCGGATATGGATACGGGTGCGGGAATACGACTAAGAGAAAAAGAAATACGAAATCAAAAGAACAAAATGAGAACATCTGAATTCATTTTTCTGCTATTTATTGGGTATAATAAAAGAAAGCAATTCAAGGCAAAGTTTCGTCTACATGATGTACAAAACCAGAACATGACACTTTGAATTTTTGATTTCTCCGACACACAAAGCAGCAAATATGAGACAAAAATACTACAACATTGAAGGTATGCCATTTTCCATAACTTATATCTGTTTAATTTTTTATTTTGAGAAATCAAAATCTCAATTTTTCTCCCAAATTTGTCGATGGACTCCGGTCAAAGTGTCCGAAGTCGATTGACCGTATCCGAGACGTTTCCCGCTCCAGCACCCGTCCAAGTCTCGTATCGGGACGGGGACAACACCCAAATTGAAGAGTTCGTGCAACTTAGGGTAGATTAGTCACACTAATTTTTTTTGTCTAGAATTTAGTATTTTCTTAATGGGTGTGACCAAGGCATATTGGTCACTTATTGCGGACCAGAGGGAGAATTAAAAATTGGATGTTGTTTGTCAAATGCCTAGTCTGGAAAAAAAAAACCATAGAGCAAAACATTCATCTGTACATGGGCAATTCTAACACAGAAATAAAGAACACCTAGAAAGCAAGAAAATATTGTCCTGTTGTCAAAGCTCTGCGTATTGTACTAAAGAATAATGTTAAAAAATATACTCGAAACTACCGAAGATTGTCGATTGAGAATTGATATGTGCAAAGAGAAATTGGTAGTAGGTATAGCTGTACAACGTGAGCTCACAAAATTAAGAAACAAAAATAAAAAATAAAGAATCATTAACAGTCAAAAATACCATTATGAAGATGAATTTTGTTAAAGAAATTAAAAGCCTAATGTATAAGACTAAAGACTTACGCTACGAGTACTACTAAGGTCTATGAAAAATAAATATAAAGCAACTGAAGAGTGCAGCTGAGAAAGAATAAGAGAGAATGAACTGAAGCCCTAGCATATGTATATACTTAAGGGTAAAGTCATTATTTTATTAATTTTTATTGGGTTATCAGTTAATCCATTAATAAAATTAGCAAACCGAGGCCCGAACCGATAACCCAATAGTGAAAAAAATTTAAACTGTTACCGAACCGTTAACCCAATAGCCCCTACCGATAACCCAATAAACAATTAACGGTTCGGTTACCGGTTTTACCCAATATATGTCCAGCCCTAATACAACATAGTCGGTCTAACTACAACCTTGTTGAACTTACCATTAAGTCTCAACGGCACATTTTTATCACTTCATCCATCCTGCTCTAATACGATGCGTGACATCTTCATCAATCTCCGTGTTACCTTGTATTATAGATCCAAGATACTTGAAACTACCTCTCTTGGGGATGACTTGCGTATCAAGCCTCACCTTTATATCCCCAGGAAGTCCCGTTGCCGAACTTGCACTCCATGTATTTCGTCTTGGTCCTGCTCAACTTGAAACCCTTAGACTCTAGGGTCTGCCTCCAGAGCTCCAACCTCTCGTTAACACCACCCCGCGTCCCGTCAATTAAAATTGTCATCCGTAAATAACATACACCACGGCACCTCACTTTAAGTGTGTCTCGTCAATGCGTCCATCGCCAAGAAAAATAGGAAGGGACTAAGAGTTGATCCCTGGTGCAACCCCATCATAGCTGAAAAATGTCCCGAGTCTCCTCCCGTTGCCCTAACCCGAGTCTTAGCTTCATCATAGAGGTCCTTAATCACCTTAATGTGGGCTACTGGGACCCCTTTAACCTACAAGCATCGCCAAAACACCTCTCGGAACTTTATCATATGCTTTCTCTAGGTCAATGAACATCATGTGTGAGTGTTTCTTCGTCTTCCTATACCACTCCACCTATCTCCTCATAATGTGAATGGCTTACATAGTCGAACGCTCCGGCATGAAACCGAACTGGTTCTCAGAAATGGACACATTGATCCTCACCCTCACATCAACCACCCTCTCCCAAACTTTCATAGTATGCAGCTTAATCCCCCTATATTTATTGCAACTTTGGATATCGCCCTTGTTTTTATATAGAGGAATCATCGTACTCCACCTCCATTCATCAAGCATCTTTTTCATCCTAAAAATAACGTTGAACAGCCTAGTGAGCCACTACAAACCTGCCCTACCCGCATTCTTCCAAAATTCCACGTGTATGTCACCTGGCCTGGTAGCTCTACCTCTGTGCATCTTACGCATAGTCCCCTCGACCTCATCTACTCTTATGCGACTACAATACCCGAAATCCCGGCACATCTCGGAGTGTTCAAAGTCGCCCAACACAATGTCCTTATCACCCTCTTCTTTCAGGAGTTCATGGAATTATATCTGCCATCTTCGTCTAATCTAAGCCTCTTCCATCAAAACTCTACCTTCCTCATCTCTGATAAACTTAACTTTATCCAGATCACGGGCCTTCCTTTCTCTCACCTTGGCTAGCTTGTATAGTTTTTTGTCGCCGCCTTTGGCCCCAAGCTCTTCATACCAACGCCCAAACGCCGCAATCTTAGCCGCAATAACCGCTAACTTTGGCTCCTTCTTGGCCCTCCTATACCCCTCCATGTTCATCCTCTTCGCCACCTCGTCCATGCTCTCTATAAGCATCAAGTACACCGCTTGCTTGGCTTCCACTTTCTCTTGTACCTCCTCACTCCACCACCAGTCACCTTTCGAGAAACCCCTCGAGACCCCTAACATTTCTCTCGCATCTACTCTAATACACTCCGTTGTCATGGTCGACATACAGCTTGCGTCCCCACTACTCCTTCAAGCTCCAATAGCCAACAACTCCCCCCATCCCACCCCCAAACTCCTGCACTTTGTCACTAGTCAAAGCACCCCACCTGATCCTGGGTTGATCATACACGCCCTCTTCTTCACGATCTCTAAGTCCATCACTAATAATATATGGTGAGTCGTGAGATTCTCGCTGGGTATAACCTTGCCATTCACAGACACCTATCACACTTCCGAAGGAGTAGATAATCAGTTTGATAGTAACCAAGTGCTCCTCTCTTTACGGAAAACACGTGTTGGCAATCACCAAATCAAAGGTTTTAGCACAGTCCAACAACACAGTACCTCCTCCATTCCTAACTCCAAAGCCAAAGCCGACATGCACACCATCATATCCCCAGCTATCGTCCCAATTCATATCCCCAGCTATCGTCCCAATGTGACCATTGAAGTCACCTCCTATGAATAATTTCTCAGTGCGTAATGCCACGTACCAACCTGTCAAAATCTTCTCATAAGTGATCATATTCAAGAAGCCATGAATAATATGGATATTCATATTATCCGTCGGTGAACCTGTTTTTTATCCGTATTAAATATGGATCGGGGTAGATAATTTACCCATTTTTCACATTACCTGTTTTCGACCCGCCCATATCAGACCCACATGTTTACTACCCCTACATGAAAGTAAGAGAATGTACACAATACATGGTACACATTCATATAGTTATGGCCTTCTAGGCGCAGCTGTAAGGAATAGAATGAAGGCTTGCATAAGAAAAACTACCAACTTTGCCACATGATTCAAAAGTTTGCAATTTGGATCCAATAAATCAATGAGACAAAAACTAAGCCAAGGGGAAAAGCTATGATCGGAAAAACACGAAAACTAAAGAAGGAAACTTGACCTAAGAAATCAAATATTGAGTGTTGGTGCAGTAAATAAAAAAAATTCCAATGACCCGGAATGTATTTTATGATTGCATTATTCAAAGAAAGCATGTGGGGTATATGCAAATCCTCTACGGTTCAATTTGTTAGTTTTAATTCAATAAAGTATTCAGAAATTCACATACTAGCTATTTTGCGGCAGTAAATTCATTGTTAGCATATTGAAATTAAATAAATAGGTTTCTGATTGGCATGAATACAACACAGGATTCGCAATGAAGTGAACGAAATTTCGCAAATTTATTCGAAAATCGTAGCTAGACGAGTTTAAACGAAATAATGATAGCCGCTGAGTCATGTTCACTATAAGCGAAAATATTAATGGACTTACTTGCACAATTTCAAAAAATTCTTGCATGTCAAAGGGCAGCGATCTGTAAACAAGTCCAGTACCATCTCTCCCAAACTCGTCACTATCATTACCGACATTATTCTGTAAGGATGGACGGAAGAAGGAAGGGAAATGGTTGCGAAGAGGGTTTTGGGTTTTGCAGCTCAGTGACTGAGTTGCGGATGACAAGAAGGCCAATGACAATATCATTTAGTGGGCGTTTGACATAAGAATTGCAAAATTCCAAAAAAATTGAAAATAAAAAATAAATTGAAAATAATATTTGAAAGTTACAGTTACGTTTGGATATCAAAAACTTTGAGGGTGGTTTTTGAAATTTTGTGAGTTATAAGGGTAGAAATTTGAAAAATAACCTTGGAGTTTTTTAAATTTAAAAAAAAAAAAATTCATCTAATTAAAATTTTTAAAGTCCGTTTGGACTTTGGACAAAAGAATACTTTTTTGAAAAATTTTTATTTTATTCGAAATTTTGTTACTTTTTTTCGAAATTAGTGTTTGGCCATAAAATTTTTAATTTTCAATTGATAGTGAATTCGAAATTTTTTTAATATTTTTAAGAACTCCAAAAAACTATTTTTAAAATTTTTTACTCAGATGACTCATAAAACTTCAAAAATAACCCAAAGTTTTCATATACAAACACAACTCTAATTTTCAAATATCATTTTCACTTTAAAAAAATTACTTTTTAAAAAAAAATTACAATTTCTTATGTCCAAACGAGCACTTAGTATATGCATATATTTTTATTGGTTGGTTTATATAAATAGTTTAGTCATTTGACTACAACAGAGATATACAAAATGTAACATAAAATATGTATTTTGTTTAAATCATATAAACTAAAGTAAATTTTGATTTTAATTTTAAAACTAGATTTCATAAAAGACTTAGTGAAAAATAAAGTTTTAAGAAGAATAATATGTCATATTGTTGGTTTATTCCGAGCTATTAATTTCATGATTGTTACTCATAAGAGATGTTTAGATATAAGTATAAGCAAAAATAACTTTATATAAAAATTCGTATTATTTTATACAATAACTAGTATGAAGTATAAAATCTTGTGTTTGTATAATTTTATACGGCAATTCGTTTTTATTATTAAAATTCACATAAGTTACAAGAATTTTAATATTGAAAATTAAATATTGTATAGAATGCACGTACGACCCCTTAAAGTTGGCAAATAAAAAGCTCACTTAATTATCTCAACTAAATCTTGTACCTATAAGACACTCTAATTTCATTTAAAGTATGTCTATTGAATACAAAATGCTAACATAACAAAAAGAGTATTGTTTACTTCCCTTAAGCACATGAGGTGCCACAACCCGGAGACATATAAAAAAATCATCACTATTGTTGTATTATAAAGAAAAAATAAAGACAAAACGAATGATGGGTTTTGATTTCTCAATTTATCTGGTGCTTTTTTAGTACTTGAAAAATGGGGTTGGTTTTTTTAATACACAATCAAATATTTTTATAAAATGATCTAAGTCGTTATACGAAAAAAATACTTTTACCAGTTGTAATATTCAATATTAAGCAAAAGAAATAGAGGTTAATAAATAATATGCCGCAAAATATTCCTTATCAACCAAAAACATAAGTTTTAAATTTTTTTATCACAAATCAAACTTAAATGGTAGAATCATTAGAACGAAGAAAGGGGGGAAAAGGTGATTGAGTTCTAATTGGGTATTATTGTCTTTATGTGTATTTGCTTTAATCTAGTTTTAGAAATGAATTTTCTTAGCTTTCTATAATTTGCCTTGACCAAATTTCAATTTCGTATGATTAGGTGAAGACAATGTCGGTGGTGGATGATAGAATTGAAGTGGGTGCTAAGGACAATCATGGGAAAATATTTTTTTTCTTCTTCTTTTATGATTGTTAAAAGTCAGACAACGTCCTACTTTAGTTCTGAAAAAGATAAGCGGACGATGCAAATATAATCTGATTTAAAAGTCTTGGTCAAATATCACAAAGAATAAAAGCTTAGCTACAGTTATTCAATATTACCGAGAAACATAAGTCCAATAATTTTCTAATTATAAATATTATAATTTTATTTTAAACTCACTAATTGACAAATACTAGAAAGCGGTAGAAATTTATCAACTAAAAGATTAAGAAGGACTAGAGTTATGATTTCTCAGTTGTCTGGATTCTTCATATCATGTGTCATATAATTTCGCTTAAGCATTATCTAGTGATTGCAAGCACTTTATGTCACATAATTCTCTATCAAGTAACTATAATAATTTACTAAACATATTCTTCCAAACTATGCTTGCTCACGCTATCTTACCGCTCATTGTGACTATGTCAGGGCATTGGTATTTCAAAACCCACCTTTAAAACCGACGTATTGATTTCTCACGTAAGTTCGGTGTGACGTTGTTCAACAACTACCTAAATATGTAGACTTTCCCAAGCAATGCATAATAAATAGGCATAGTCAACCGATGGTCGTTCAATCAACTTAAATAAGCACATGGTTGAACAAGTAAAGAAATTTCAAGGCTAAATTATAACAAAACGTATCTAGAATTCATCCTCCAAAAAGGTTCTATCAAAACTCTAGATAATAAATTAGTTACCGTAATAGTATGTGGAAATACAATACTAAAATTCATAACCAACAATAAAAAATAGGAAGAAGAAAGAAAAAACTCGTGGTTGAATCTTCCTCCTTGCTACTAACGTTTTATTGCCTCCAAAGATGTTGTCTAACCCTAAAGTAGAATCTCCGCTTAAAAGAACATTTTAGGATGTCTTTATATCCACTGGGATTTGTACGGGGCGAATTTGACCTCTTCGATCTCGGATTGGAGAAGTTGGGGGCGTGTCCAAACGCGTATCCCAAACCATTCCAAGTTAGTGTTTTCTACTGCTCTGGTCCCGATCCGGCGAATTGAACCTCACTTTGTTGTCTATGACATTTTTCTTTGACTCTTTTTTCGTCAGTTTTCCTCCTATCTGATTTTTTCGCACAAGTTCATTTCTACAAATAAGACACACGCAATGAGTATATTTTCACCTCAAAAATCATGTAATCTCCTGACTCACACAAAACAAAAAAATATGCAAACATAGTCAAAATATGCACTTTTCATCATTTATCACCGTCCACATTTAAACTTTTGCTCGTCCTCGAAAAATTAAAATTAAATACATTGCCAACTATACAATTTCAAAATATACTCAAGCATTATACTAACGACAGTGATTTGTATCAATGCTTAGAATCCAGCATAAGGACTATTGATATCTTTTCTCATTTTTAAACCCATGTCAGGACTATTTGAAATATTTGGATAAATATTTTTAACATCCAAGCCTAAAAAAATAACTCCAATATATCTCTTTTTATGACTCGCTTCTAGTGCCACATAAAATAAGTTCTTGACCAATCTGTCGTAAAGCATATGACTTCACCAACAAAGCAAAGAGAGTATTCAATATGCACACTCTAATATGAAATCAAGTATAATTTGAGGACTCTCATATTGAAATAATTCACTCACTCTCGCAAGAAACTCATGTACCTCTAAAGCTCCTACCTAGACTTGGTCGTAGTGTAAGACTCTATTAATTTAAGCTCGCAAAGTCTAGGATCAATTAGGTCTTTATGGGTTATAATGCATGTAGGATAAGAGACAAGTAGGTTAAATATGAATAATAGTGACTAGCCCTCATAAACACTTTAACTTTTAAATACATCATATTCGAGTTCACTTAATACATTACTAAGAAGCCATATATAACACAACATATTGACTTTAAGCACACCTACATAATTAGTACCACATACCATAATAAATTTAGGGGGCGTTTAATTTTTTCTTTTTGTATTCTTGTTTTTTTTTCCTCAAAGTCTTGTCAACACCCTCCTTAAGTTAATATTTCTTGCTAGAGACATTCGCAATACATACGTACACCTTTTGGCCTTTCTATGGTTATACCCAAAAGCTACCCAATCTTTTCCCTTACTTTTCTAACGGCATACGTGTCACGCCCCAAACTCGGGGAACACGACCGGTACTCAACCGAGTGAACCCGATCAAGCAAGCATGTTGAACACTTTCTACCCAACTCACACTTGATTTAATGAAAATGCATAAGTTGAAAATTGACCACCAAGGTGATCATGTAAACAATATCCAATACCTAGCCATTAGTAACATCATTTAGTAAGTCTCCAAGATAGTGCGTTTCACAAACGTAGTTTACAAATAGGAGCATGTGATACAATTAGGACATTTTTAGTTCAACTTTTCCCACACCAATACACGACCCACACTATGTCTATGGAGCCTCTAAAAATACCAAAGAATACAATAATAATACCAACAATAAGGCTCTGTCTATACCTCAAAACATGATAATACATACGAAATAAAAGATGTACAACCTGGAATGAGATGAGGCTCACCAAGTCAACTGGGAAAACTGGTCACTACTATCACTGGTTGTAATGATTCGGTCGGTTGTTTTTAGAATTTACGCCATGATCCCCTATTAACTGCTTTCCCGAAGTTCGTTTCTGTTATTTTAGTTTGTCCGGACGTTCGATGTTGGGTTGCGGAGAGTTTTGGGATACTTAGTCCCTAAATGAGAGCTTAAGTGTTAGAAAGTGGTTCATAGTCGGAACAGTGTGAATACGGCCTCATAATGGAAATTCGATGGTTCTGTTAACTCCGTTAGGTGATTGTTGGACGCGTTTTCATAATGTATTTTGGGAGTCCGTAGCTAATTTAGGCATGAAATGCCGAAGTTTAAATTTTTGAAGTTTCCGGTGCGATAGTGAGATTTTGATCTGAGGGTCGAAATAAAATTCTAGAAGTTGCAGTAGCTCTATCAAGTCATTTGGAATGTGTGTGCAAATTTTCAGGTCATTCGGGCGTGTTTTAGTTAGGTTTTTTATCGAAAGCATGTTTCGATAGAATTTGAATTTTTTAGGATTAAATGATTGGTTAATTCGAGTTTCTGATGTTGTTTTAGGTGGTTTAAGGATTGGTACACGTTTCAATGAGGTATTAGCTTTTGTTGGTACTTCGATTGAGGTCCCGAGGGACTCGGGATGATTTCGGATGGTTGACAGAAAGATTTTTGAAGTTAGGAGATTTGTAGAGTTTTGCTGCTTCTGTTATTTTTGCATGTGAGGTTTGGGAACCGCGGATGCAACTAAGGTAACCACAGAAGCGGGTTTAGGATGGTTTAGCAGTTTCCGCAAATACGATGGATTTTCCACAGAAGTGAAACCGCATCTGCGAGATCAAGACTACATATGCGGATTTATGGGTGGCCTTCAGGTTCAGCAGATGCGAAAGTTTCACCGCAAAAGTGGTTTCGCATCTACGGAAGAAGAACCGCAGATGCGGCTCCTAGTCCTTTAAGTGAAAGTCGCAAATGCGGCATACGTTCAGCAGATACGGTCCCTTGACCGCAGATGCGGAATTCACTGGCCAGAAGTTAGAAAATCAAATTGAATTGGTTCTCGAGAGAGGGCGATTGAGAGGGATTTGTAGAGTGAGATCATTGGGTAACGATTATTTTACCCTTTCTAGTTATATTCCAAAAAACTTTAGTTAATTTCATCATCTAATTTTGGATTTTGCAAGAAAAATGGGTAAAAACTTTATAGAATTAATCATTGAGATTTCAGTAGGTGTTTGACCTCCGATTTGAGAGATTTTTATATGGTTAGACTTGTGAGAGTACGAGGGTCCTAAAAATATTAATTTCATCCCATTCCGAGATATTTTTCTGAGGGGCATTTTGGTTATTTTACCTAATTTCATGCCTTAGCTTTAAACTAAATAGTAGAATAAAATGTTTGAGATGTTATTTACGGTATGTAGTTGAATTGAATAGATTTATGCCATTTGAATTCGGATACTCGTGGCAAATGCGTGATTTCGAGTTGATTTTGGAGCCGGTTTGAGGTAAGTTGCTTGTCTAACCTTGTATGGGGACATTTCCCCTTAGGATATGATATTTGGTAATTGAATTAGGTGACAGGCGTGTACTTGAAATGATTATTGAAAATCTGGTTTTGCTTTAAATATTTAGACTGAGTTTTTTTTTTATCTACTTTATTCCATTTGCAATTATAGCTTGTGTTAGTTAGAAAAGCATGCTTAGTTGGTCCAAATTGCCTATTTGCTCAAGCTACCTTCTTTGTACTACGTGAAGCATATTAGGCTAGAACTACCTGTTGCCTTGTATCTTTGAACTTTATTTCTGGATATGGGATTTAAATTGGGACTACAGATGTGGGATTCCGGTAGCTCCCCCTTGTTTGTTTACTTTGGTACTACGGGTTAGATTCCCGTTAGATCCCCCAACACTTTTATTTTAGAACTGTGGGTTAGATTCCCGATATATCCCCCTGCACATTGATAATTGGACTACCGGACGTTATCCCGGGAGATCCTTCGAATATACACATATGATGGACTACAAAACGGTATCCCGAAAGATCTATTGGAAATTGAGAAAAGGACACTAGTATTGACATAGTACCTTGGCACAACTGCTCAAACTCCATGCATCCTGAAGGGTCTGAGGAATGTCTATTAAGAACATCTCTGAAAACCAAGTCCATAAAAGTAAAACTGCGTCGGCTAGGTTACCCAACTCATATGCTCACCATTGATATCCTAGTCCCTTAAGCTCGAACATAGTAAAAGCAACTCACTTGTCTCTACAATACCCATAGTGCGGAGAATACAGTGGCACTACTCTAAAATATCATGGGCATTCTCTGAAGTCAAACCACTCAAAGTAGAATGGGTAATACTTTTTTAACCTCACAAGTCTAAGCTGATCCTTCTCATATGTTGCTGCCCTAACCACATGCTGAACTGGAACCTGACCAACATGGACCCGCTACTCTAGAGTACGGGCGACGGGAGTGTGAGCTCCTCCCTGGAATATGAAGCGGCTGGTGCAACCGAATCAACCCCGTCGTAGCCAATGTACCAAATGGCATACCTCATTTCGGCTCTACCGCACCCCGCGAAGGGCGTGGTAAGGGAAGTTTTTCCAATTAAAGGACAATTGAAAATGTATTCATTTATTAAGAGATTCAGAGTCACCACTTGGGAGATTTATGGTGTCCCAAGTCGCCGGTTAAATCCCGAATCGAGGAAATGTTTGACTCTATTTAACAGTCCGCGAACTAGAAATCCGGATAAGGAATACTGTTAATACGAGAGAAGGTGTTAGGTATTTCCGAGTTCCGTGGTTCTAGCACGGTCGCTCATCTGTCATATTTGGCTTATTTATCTTATTTTATAACATGCTTTAACTTATGTGAAAATTTTAACTTTCAACCGCTTTTGATTATTATTATTTTTATAAGATTTACAACGTTGTGAAAACGTATCTCGAACCACGTCACATCAATGTACTTATGGCTATCGACACATTTCGATTCCGTTAAGATTTGGATTTGGGTCACATAAATGTGCACCCAAGTTTAAGAAAGTGATATTATTAAAGATGTGCCTAAAGCAACTACACGTTTGCGCTTTGCGAGGGCCATAAAATTTGCTAGAAGGCACGCCTTGAATTCTAAGGTTGAGTTAAAGCTAATTAAAATGAAGGCCACGCAATTGTCATTTTTGTTTGGCACGGCACACCTCAATTCTAATTTTAATGGATGTTTGAACTAAATTTTTTAGAGCCCAATACTTCTAAATCTTAACTAATAAGATCCCATAACTTATTTGTTTTCAACTAAATTCTTTCGTTACATCAAACAAAAATTAGATATCAAATTGTTAATGGTACAATATTAAAAAACTTCTATATAACTAATTTAACAACTAAAAGAATAAACTAAGAAACACAATAAAACACATATGAATATTTAATTAACACACGATATTATTGGTCAGATACTGTAGCAATTCCGTGTCTTTCAATCGTCGAACAAACGACCACATGTTCAATATCTTAAATGAAGACAAATAGAACAAGCCTCATAAATACTGACTTTATTATAATAACCAAATAAAAATATGATCTTTATCACTTATTATGTATCCAAAAGAGAATTTAATAACCACAATTCTTATATTTTTCTTTAGCCATTATTCACATCAAACTAAAAGCAGTGAAAATTATTTGTCAACAACCATGGAACAAATGGGTAAAACATACTTCTCGTAATGCATCAAACACAATGATATTAACCAAGAAAAGTAACACTATACCAGTTATAGGAACTTAATTGTAATCACCAACACATACGCTAGAACTCACCGGAAAAGACCTCAAGCTAGACCTTTTGAAACTCTCGCGAAACGGAAACAAGGCTCGGACTCGGGTTGAGGAGGGCACATTTGTTGACTGCTTTTGCTGGAGTTTGGAGCCTTAAACCATAGCAGTAGGGCCGATAAAACATGCTGCTATACTAAGGAGATTACAGTAGCTTTTTCGTTCATCATCGAGGGTGTGGCTACGATGAAATAGTGATAATAGAGGGGGGTGAAGACGAGGAATGAGGTGGAGTTATGGTCGTGGTGGTTCGTTTACCGGAGACGGTGGCGGGAAGGAAAATGAGGAGGAAGAACGGGTGGTCTCCTTTAGAAGAAAGGTTCAATAGTGTAGTATATCTATCTATTCTTTCTTTTTGTGATTTTCAGTTTTCTGTGTCGTCCCTCTGTATTGTATTTTCTCTCCTTTTTTATCCGTTTTCCTTGTGTGTCTATCAAAAAAATATTTTGTCTTTTTTTAATCTTTTTTCCCCTCTTTCCATTTTCTTCTTTTAGTTGTGTTCATCTTTTTTTTTATGTGAAGCCCATCATCAATAATAGTATATTGTGTCCATTATTTTTGTCCATGTGTGCATGTGCTTTTATTCTCTTTTAGTCCGTTTTTTTTTCCTCATTTTTTAATGTGTGTGCATGTGTGTATTTTTTATTATCTTTCAAAATAAATGCCCTGCATAGTGTCCATTTTCCCTGGCCCCCCTTTGTGATATGGATGTGTATGTGTCCCCATTGTATTGTGTCTCCTACGTGTAGTGGACTCGAATTATTATGGGCTAGATCCGAAAATAAAGTTTAAAATTGGGTAGTTTGAACCTGAATATTATTCTATGTTCGGAACCGAGAATGAAAACATAATTTTATTAAATTAATCTTACATAGCAAAATAACTATAAAAATAAGACTACAAATCATTATTAATTTTTTTTTGTAATTTTTTTTATATAAAGATAAAAAATATAAAGTACTATTTTTGTATATTTCAAGTTTAAATGACTACAAAACATTAATAAAACTATTTTTTGTAATTTTTTTTATTTTAATGTAAAAATAAAGTAAAAGAATAAAAATTAACTGAGATAGCTATATTATGCCTAAACTAAATATTTTACGCTAAAATATAAAAAAATCTCGGGGAGGATCAAAAATCACACGTCTACAGCTGTCCCTCTTGACTGGAAACACAAAGAGTTTTCGGATAAAGAACGACTAGATAGGTGTTTTTGACCCAACCCTTATTTGGAGGGACTAAAACTAAGAGGAAAGGAAGAAGATGTGACTGAGCCCTGGTGTCTCAGCTGCCTACATATCTTTGGCTATAAAGGAATCAAGTCACGTGTAGTTTGAAAGTGAGCGAGAATATGGGGTATGCCGAGGTGGAGAGCCAGTCGAGGTGTCGTTCCGTCGAGGTTCCGGTCCGTGGTCCTGCTATTACATCAAAAATCAAAACATGAAAAAATCTAACTAAGCCTAACAGCTACTAGTTAGAAGATTCCTATCTATAAGTCTTTTGAAGCTTGATCTTGAGTATTGGTTGGTGCTTCATGCGGACTCTAAATTTGAACTTTTATACTTGCTAGTTGTAGGTGCTAGTTCAATCTTCTTCGTCTTTCTAGAGCAGGACCATGCTTGAAGCTCTTGTGACCTCGGTCATGCCTCGAGCAAACCATATCTTTCCTCCACAACTGCACTTTGGATTTGCTTTTTCTTTTCTTTATTGTGACTAACTTCTTTCGATCATCTCAAACTGTTGACTCGCATTCTTGAGGCGAGCTTCTGCTACTTCTAACTTGGATTGAATGCTGGGGATTTTTGTTGTAACCCTCCGCTCTCCTAGCGGGATCCTACAACCAAAACAAACAAAACAAAGAAATTTCCTACCCAGCTTGCACTAGGAAGATTTATGAGTCGTTAGCAAAATTGTAAACCACTTATACGACTAATGCAATGATGAGAGAGTAAACTAAAGACTAGATTAGGATGTGCGTCTCCTACGAGTAAAACCAAGAAATTTGACTAGCAAATATGTCTACTAAAAATAAAACATGAATGAACCAGGCTTAAGAAGCGCGTCTCCTAAAGATGAACCTAAATAACTAAGACTAGGAAGTGCGTCCACTAAGGGTGAAAACTTCAGTGATTAAAACTAGGAAGTGCCTCTCCTATAAGAATGACTTGAAAGATCTTGATTAGGAAGTGTGTCTCTTATATGTAAAACTAGAATGAACTTAACTAGGAAGTACGTCTCCTAAGGGTGAATTTAAATTTAGGAAGTGTGTCTCCCATGACTGAACTATTGATTTAGGAAGTGTGTCTCCTATGGTGAAAATAAACATAGGAAGTGCGTCTCCTATGAGTAAAAATAAACTTAGGAAGTGCGTCTCCTATAGGTAAAAATAAACTTAGGGAGTGCCTCTCCTATGGGTGAAACTTTAATGGCTTTAAACTAGGAAGTGCGTCTCCTATGAGTGAAATCTTAATTTAGGAAGTGAGTCTCCTATGCATGAAAATAAAGATAGGAAGTGCGTATCCTATAAATGAAATCTTAATTTAGGAAGTGTGTCTCCTTATGTATGAAATAGAGGTACAAATAAACTTAGGAAGTGTGTCTCCTATGGGTGAAACTTTAATGACGTTAAACCAGGAAGTGCATCTCATATGCATGAAAATAAACTTAGAAAGTGCGTCTCCTATGAATGAAATCTTAATTTAGAAAGTGCGTCTCCTATGCATGAAAATAAAGTTAGGAAGTGCGTCTCCTATGAATGAAATTTTAATTTAGGAAATGTGTCTCCTTATGCAGGAAAGTAAAATTAGGAAGTGCATCTTCTAGAGGTAAAACTAAACTTAGGAAGTGCGTCTCATATGGGTGAAACTTTAATAACTTAAACTAGGAAGTGCGTCTCCTATGCATGAAAATAAACTTAGGAAGTGCGTCTCCTATGAATGAAATCTTAATTTAGAAAGTGTGTCTCCTTATGCATGAAAATAAAGTTAGGAAGTGTGTCTCTTAGAGGTAAAAATAAACTTAGGAAGTGCGTCTACTATGGGTGAAACTTTATTGACTTTAAACTAGGAAGTGCGTCTCCTATGAATGAAATCTATTTTAGGAAGTGCGTCTCCTATGCGTGAAAATAAACTTAGGAAGTGTGTCTCCTATGGGTAAAATAAACTTAGGAAGTGCGTCTCCTAGGAGTAACAATAAACTTAGGAAGTGTGTCTCCTATGGGTAAAAATAAACGTAGGAAGTGCGTCTCCTATGGGTGAAACTTTAATGATTTTAAACTAGGAAGTTTGTCTCCTATGCATGAAAATAAACTTAGGAAGTGAGTCTCCTATGGGTAAAAATAAACTTAGGAAGTGTCTCTCCTGTGAGTGAAACTTTAATGACTTTAAACTAGGAAGTGCGTCTCCTATGAGTGAAATCTTAATTTAGGAAGTGCGTCTCCTATGCATGAAAATAAACTTAGGAAGTGTGTCTCCTATGGGTAAAAATAAACTTAGGAAGTGCCTCTCCTATGGGTGAAACTTTAATGGCTTTAAACTAGGAAGTGCATCTCCTATGAGTGAAATCTTAATTTAGGAAGTGTGTCTCCTATGCATGAAAATAAAGATAGGAAGTGCGTATCCTATAAATGAAATCTTAGTTTAGGAAGTGTGTATCCTTATGTATGAAAATAAAATTTGGAAGTGCGTCTCCTAGAGGTAAAATAAACTTAGGAAGTGCGTCTCCTATGGGTGAAACTTTAATGACTTTAAACTAGGAAGTGCGTTTCCTATGCATGAAAATAAACTTAGAAAGTGCGTCTCCTATGAATGAAATCTTAATTTAGGAAGTGCGTCTTAGGAAGTGCGTCTCTTATGAATAAAATCTTAATTTAGGAAGTGTGTCTCCTTATGCATGAAAGTAAAATTAGGAAGTGCATCTTCTAGAGGTAAAACTAAACATAGAAAGTGCGTCTCATATGGGTGAAACTTTAATGACTTAAACTAGGAAGTGTGTCTCCTATGCATGAAAATAAACTTAGGAATTGCGTCTCCTATGAATGAAATCTTAATTTAGGAAGTGTGTCTCCTTATGCATGAAAATAAAGTTAGGAAGTGTGTCTCCTAGAGGTAAAAATAAACTTAGGAAGTGCGTCTACTATGGGTGAAACTTTATTGACTTTAAACTAGGAAATGCGTCTCCTATGAATGAAATCTTAATTTATGAAGTGCGTCTCCTATGCATGAAAATAGACTTAGGAAGTGCGTCTTCTATGGGTAAAATAAACTTAGGAAGTGCGTCTCCTAGGAGTAAAAATAAACTTAGGAAGTGCGTCTCCTATGAGTAAAAATAAACTTAGGAAGTGCGTCGCCTATGGGTGAAACTTTAATGACTTTAAACTAGGAAGTGTGTCTCCTATGCATGAAAATAAACTTAGGAAGTGTGTCTCCTATGGGTAAAAATAAACTTAGGAAGTGCCTCTCCTGTGAGTGAAACTTTAATGACTTTAAACTAGAAAGTGCGTCTCCTATGAGTGAAATCTTAATTTAGGAAGTGCGTCTCCTATGGGTAAAAATAAACTTAGGAAGTGCGTCTCCTATGGGTAAAAATAAACTTAGGAAGTGCGTCTCCTATGGGTAAAAATAAACTTAGGAAGTGCGTCTCCTATGGGTGAAACTTTAATGACTTTAAACAAGGAAGTGCGTCTTCTATGCATGAAAATAAACTTAGGAGTACGTCTCCTATGGGTAAAAATAAACTTAGGAAGTGCCTCTCTTGTGGGTAAAACTTTAATGACTTTAAACTAGGAAGTGCGTCTCTTATGAGTGAAATCTTAATTTAGGAAGTGCGTCTCCTATGAATGAAAATAAAGTCAGGAAGTGTGTCTCCTATGAATGAAATCTTACTTTAGGAAGTGCGTCTCCTTATGCATGAAAATAAAATTAGGAAGTGCGTCTCCTAGAGATAAATATAAACTTAGGAAGTGTGTCTCCTATGGGTGAAACTTTAATGACTTTAAATTAGGAAGTGCATCTCTTATGCATGAAAATAAACTTAGGAAGTGCGTCTCATATTGGGTAAAATAAACTTAGGAAGTGCATCTCATATTGGTGAAACTTTAATGATTTTAAACTAGTAAGTGCGTCTCCTATGAATGAAATCTTAATTTAGATAGTGCGTCTCCTATGCATAAAATCTTAATATAGGAAGTGCGTCTCCTATGCATGAAAATAAATTTAGTAAGTGCATCTCCTATGGGTAAAAATAAACTTAGGAAGTGCGTCTCCTATGGGTCAAATAAACTTAGGAAGTGTGTCTCGTATTGGTGAAACTTTAATGACTTTAAACTAGGAAGTGTGTCTCCTATGAATAAAATCTTAATTTAGGAAGTGCGTCTTATATGCATGAAAATAAACTTACGAATTGCGTCTCCTATTGGGTAAAATAAACTTAGGATGTGCGTCTCCTATTGGTGAAAGTTTAATGATTTTAAACTATGAAGTGCGTCTGCTATGAATGAAATATTAATTTAGGAAGTGCGTCTCCTATGCATGAAAATAAATTTAGGAAGTGCATCTCCTATGGGTAAAAATAAACTTAGGAAGTGCGTCTCCTATGGGTAAAATAAACTTAGGAAGTGCGTCTCATATGGGTGAAACTTTAGTGACTTTAAACTAGGAAGTGCATCTCCTATGAATGAAATCTTAATTTAGGAAGTGCGTCTCCTATGCATGAAAATAAACTTAGGAAATGCGTCTCCTATTGGGTAAAATAAACATAGGAAGTGTGTCTCCTATGAATGAAATCTTAATTTAGGAAGTGTGTCTCCTATGCATGAAAATAAATGTAGAAAGTGCATTTCCTATGGGTAAAAATAAACTTAGGAAGTGCGTCTCCTATGGGTAAAATAAACTTATGAAGTGCGTCTCCTATGAATGAAATCTTAATTTAGGAAGTGTGACTCATATGCATGAAAATAAACTTAGGAAATGCGTCTCCTATGCGTAAAAATAAACTTAGGAAATGCGTCTCCTATGGGTGAAACTTTAATGATTTTTAACTAGGAAGTGCATCTCCTGTGAACGAGATCTTAATTTAGGAAGTGCGTCTCCTATGCATGAAAATAAATTTAGGAAGTGCGTCTCATATGGATAAAAATAAACTTAGAAAGCGCGTCTCCTATGGGTGAAACTTTAATAATTTTAAACTAGGAAGTGTGTCTCCTATACGTGAAAATCTTAATTTAGGAAGTGCGTCTCCTATGCATGAAAATAAATTTAGGAAGTGTGTATCCTATGGGTAAAATAAACTTACTCCTATGGGTAAAATAAACTTAGGAGATACGTCTCCTATGGGGTAAAATAAACTTAGTAAGTGCGTCTCCTAATGGTAAAAATAAACTTAGGAAGTGCATCTCCCTTTTTCTCCTAAACCATTTTCTTATTCCTGAATTACCTTTTTGCAGAATTGCTTCCCTTAAAACTCGCGTTGTCTTCCCTCGAAACTGTTGGGGATAACATTGTTAGGGACCCGTTACTCTAGAGTACGGGCGACTGGAGTCTGAGCTCCTCCTTGGAATATGAAGCGGCTGGTGCAACCAATCAACCCCGTCTTAGCCAATGTACCAAATGTCACACCTCCTTTCGGCTCTACCGCACACCGCGAAGGGCGTGGTAAAGGGAGTTTTTTCAATTAAAGGACAATCAAAATGGGATTTATTTATTAAGAGATTTAGAGTCACCACTTGAGAGATTTATGGTATCCCAAGTCACCGGTTGAATCCCGAATCGAGGAAATATTTGACTCTATTTAACAGACCGCAAACCAGAAATCTGGATAAGGAATTCTATTAATCCGGGAGAAGGTGTTAGACATTCCCGAGTTCCGTGGTTCTAGCACGGTCGCTCAAATGTTATATTTGGCTTATTTATCTGATTTTATAACATCCTTTAACTTATGTGCACATTTTAACTTTCAACCGCTTTTGATTATTATTATTTTTATAAGAATTAGTACGTTGTGAAAATGTATCTTGAACCACGTCACATCAATGTACCCATGGTTATCGACACATTTCGATTCCGTTGAGATTTGAATTTGGGTCACATAAATGTAGACCCAAGTTTAAGAAAGTGATATTATTAAACACGTGCCTAAAGCAACTACGTGTTTGCGCTTTGCAAGGGCTATACAATTTGCTAGATGGCACGCCTCAAATTCTAAGGTTGAGTTAAACTAATCAAAATGAGGGCCACGCAATTGTCATTTTTGTTTGGCAAGTCGCACCTCAATTCTAATTTTAATGGATGTTTGAACTAAAATTTTTAGAGCCCAATTATTCTAAATCTTAACTAATAAGATCCCATAACTTATTTGTTTTCAACTAAATCCTTTCATTACATCAAACAAAAATCAGATAACAAATTGTTAATGATACAACATTAAAAAACTTCTACATAACTAATTTAACAACTAAAAGAATAAACTAAGAAACATAATAAAACACATATGAATATGTAATTAACACACGATATTGTTGGTCAAATACTGTAGCAATTCCGTGTGTTTCAATCGTCGAACAAACGACCCCATGTTCAATATCTTAAATGAAGACTAATAGAACAAGCCTCTTAAGTACTGACTTTATTATAATAGCCAAATAAAAATGTGACCTTTATCACTTGTTATGTAGCCAAAATAGAATTTAATAACCACATTTCTTATATTTTTCTTTAGCCATTATTCACATAAAACTAAAAGCAATGGAAATTATTTGTCAACAACCATGGAACAAATGGGTAAAACATACTTCTCGTAATGCATCAAACACAATGATATTAACCAAGAAAAGTAACGCTATACCAGTTACAAGAACTTAATTGTAATCACCAACACACACGATATAACTCACCGGAAAAGACCTCAAGCTAGACCTCTTGAAACTCTCGTGAAACGGGAACAAGGCTCGGACTCGGGTTGAGGAGGGCACATTTATTGACTACTTTTACTGGGTTTTGGAGCCTTAAATAGTGATAATAGAGGGGATGAAGACGAGGAAGGGGTGGAGTTATGGTCGTGGTGGTTCGTTTGCCAGAGACGGTGACGGGAAGGAAAATGAGAAGGAAGGACTGGCGGGTGGTCTCCTTTAGAAGAAAGGTTCAAAAGTGTAGTATATCTATTTATTCTTTCTTTTTGTGATTTTCAGTTTTCTGCGTCGTCCTTCTGAATTGTATTTTCTCTCCCTATTTATCTCTTTTCCTTGTGTGTCTATCAAAAAAATATTTTGTCTTCTTTTAATCCCTTTTCCTCTCTTTCCATTTTCTTCTTTTAGTTGTGTCCATCTTTTTTTGTCTAAAGTCCATCATCAATAGTAGAATATTGTGTCCATTATTTTTGTCTATATGTGCATGTGCTTTTGTTCTCTTTTTGTCTGTTTTTTTCTTCCTCCTTTTTGTAGTGTGTGTGCATGTGTGTATTTTTTATTACCTTTTCAAAATAAATGCTCTGCATAGTGTCCATTTTTCCTTGTCCCCTTTCGTGATATGCATGTGTATGTGTCCCCATTGTATTGTGTCCCCCACATGTGGTGGACTCGGATTATTACGGGTTAAGTACCAACATTAAGCGTAAAAATTGGATAGTTTGAACCCGAATATTATTCTATGCCCGGAACCAAGAATAAAAACATGATTTTATTTAATTAATCCTACATAGCAAAATAACTATAAAAATAAGACCGACAATTAAAACAAAACTATTTTTATATTTTTCAAGATTAAAGTAATTATAACATTAATGAAACAATTTTTTGTAATTTTCATTTTTATATAAAGATAAAAATATAAAGTACTATTTTTTGTATTTTTCCAAAAAATGACTACAAAATATTAATAAAATTATTATTTATAATTTTTGTTTTTTATATATAAAGATAAAAATATAAAGTACTATTGTTTTGTATTTTTCAAGTTTAAAATGACTACAAATATTAATAAAATTAATTTTTTTTGTAATTTTTGTTTTTTTATATAAATATAAAAAATATAAAGTACTATTTTGTATTTTTTTCAAGTTTAAATGACTACAAACATTAATAAAACTATTTTTTTGTAATTTTTTTTATTTTAAGATAAAAATAAAGTAAGAATAAAAATTAACTGAGATTGCTATATTAGGCCTAAACTAAATATTTTACGCTAAAATATAAAAAATCTCAAGGAGGGTCAAAAATCACACATATACACCAAAACATGCTCACGTACTGTGCTAAAGTCTCCTAAAGTCACGGGTAACAACAGACTACTCCGATACCTGTCCCCCAATAGTAGCTAATGGTGGCTCCTCAACTACTACTCATATAGGTGCTCTAGCTGCGGTACATGCTCCTCCTCGTCCACTGCCTTTGCCTCTACCGCAACCCCTAGCAACATCGGCTTTAGGGACAACATCATCGGTAATTGTAGCTCGTATCTTAACCATATGTGAGAGAATAGAATGACAAGGGTTTAAACTCCAAGATCAATAAACTCGCACGATAGATGAAAGAAGTAAAATTATCCTAATAGTTTCATATCCTCTTGAAATAAGTACAAACATATTCGTACCAATCCGTAAGATACTACTAAACTCGCTTACGACTCGTAGCACCTATGAACCTAGAGCTCTGATACGAACCTGTCACGCCCCTCATTTCCATCCATAGAATGTCGCGATGACACCTAGTCTCTATGACTAGGTAAGCCTGGCACTTACTAAATTAAATGATAGCAATTAACAAACAGAATAATTAAGCAGAAAACATAAATTTTTATATGAAGCCAACATTTCCAACATGATATAATATCGCAAAATCGGTAGTACAAGTCATAAGATCTATTGAGTTTGTTAGAAAATTTCCTAAGTACAATTGTTTCGGAATAGAGATAAACAATACAATTACAATATCATAAGGCAACTCTGAGGCCCGTGAACGCAACAACATGTTTACCTTGAGTCCCCGTAACAAAACATGAACAACTACCTAGTGATCAACCACTCTGAAATACCTGGATCTACACAAAAATATGCAAAAAATATGGCAGGAGTACACCACATCAATACACAGTACGTATCAAGACTAACCTCGATGGAGTAGTGACAAGGGACAATCGAGACACATATTGGACTAAACAATCTGAACATATAAATGTGAACTAGCATGGGACAATATCAATATAGAGCTAAGCATGATAACAATAACAAATCAATGCTTTTAATAGGAAACTAAGAGCAATAATTAGCAACAAGAAACAAACATGTAATATCGTTGTAGGGTAAGTTGAACACAATTTGAGTCATGTGAAACCATATAAAGGAAAATAAGCAACATATCAATAAGAACAATCGCTTTCACACTAGATTTCAATTTCCATGAGGTACCAAACCTCATAACCACAAATCATTGGTCCCCATTCATGAAGCTTAATCACTTGGCATCTTGTGCCCACATTATAATCCATATCCGTATGAACGACTCACGTGCCAAGAAAGTAATAATATCTAATATTTGCACGGACCACTCACATCCAAGAATAACAATGACTTATGACCGCACGGACAACTCATGCGCTAATAGAACAACTCTCCCACATAAGGCAAGCTGGCGAAAGTACATGTAAGTGGTCAATAAAATCAGGATTTATTTCTTAGACCTATATGGTGATTAAATACGTGTATACTTGTGCAAGTGTTCTATCACAATTGAAGCCATCCACTAAGAGTAGAGACAATGAATGTCATATAAGAACGATCATCACGAAATGTACAAGGTATAACTCACACAAGTTAGGCACACCACTACACAAACATCAACAATAATAATGCCCACAATACATCACAAGTCATCACAAATCATTCCCTGACATAACCCTCCTTGTTTCGCCACATGTGTAATAATAAAGTAAATGCCCAACATGTCTCGCCACACACGCATCTCACCATATGGGAAAACCCACATATATAGTCTGCCTTGTCACGCTGCATGTGCAAATATCAATAATAACAACACGGGAAATCCACGTGCAAATATCTTGACAGTCCTCTCAACAATACCACATGTGCCAAAACATAACAACACAATAAAATAACTTTCATAACATGTGCCTATATGCCATAATGTTTCCTCATAATAGTTTTAGTAACACAGTCGCGCATAGCCCCCGGCCCGGTAACACTGAGTACAATAACAACAACAACAAAAATAACACAAGAGTATGGGAAGTAAATGAACATAAGAACTTCAGAACACAAAGAAATGGAAGAAAGAGCTCACAACGCATGACACGATATGAAAGTGGTTTCAACAAGAATAGCTCAACAAAGGGAGAGATAACGCGTAACAATGATTCCACAAAAGTGTCACGACCCAAACCCTGGTCGTGATGGCGCCCAACACAATGCTAGGCAAGCCCGACATATTATCCCTTAAACCAGCCAGTTATTAATCAAATTAAACTTAAACAGTAAATGATCATATCAGGTGATAAACGAAATGTAAAACATACAAAATACGGTCCCAACCATATCGTGGTGTCACGAGACCGAGCCTCTACAGAATAGCATCCTAATACAACCAAGTCTAGGCAAATAGGAAATCAACAAGATGATAAAGAAGGAGAAAACAAGCTCTGCGGACACTGGCAGCTACCTCGTAATCTCCGCAAAAGTAGACAAGGATCAGCAGCTACAATGTCTCAACTGCTCTCGGGCACCTGTGGATCCGCACAGAAAGTGCAGGGAGTGGGGTGAGTATATTTCAACTCAGTGAGTAACAATAATAAATAATAACTGAAGGTAAGAACTCCTGTGCTATCACTTAGCAGTTCTAAGGCAACCCTCACAGGTACGTCAGTACTCTAACCTCCAATCTACGTTTATCTCTACAAGATTCCACACTGAACCAACCCTCACTCGTACTCCTACGGTGTACGGCCATCTCAACATATAAAGACACATACTTATGTCTATAATGTATAAGTATTTAAGTAGATAGTAGGGTATGATTAAGTATAATGCTGCGGCGTGCAGCCCGCTCCAATACATATACCGCTGCGGCGCGCAGCCCGATCCAATATATGTACTGCTGCGGCGCGCAGCCCGATCCAATATAGGTATATATATATATATATATATATATATAATACCTCGTAATGGGTCCTCGACCCTATTCCAGTCAGTATATACTTGGCCTCTCAGGCCCAATATAATATATCACAGTGGGTCCTTGACCCTGTCTCAGCCAATATAGACTTGGCCTTTCAGGCCCACTCAGCTAGAACAGGGAATTCCACCCTAGATAATCTCTCTCAATGTACACATCTAGTACGGGCTCATATTATGCGATACAGCTAGAGCTATGGCTGAGTGTATGTTTCCAACATGATATAAGGGTCACCTAGCTCTATAGGTTCCCTAATGCTTTACAGATCGGCACAAGGCCCCAAACATGGCTTTTAGCCCTATTGTACAGTTATAATCTCAGTAACAGTCATACAACACAGTATTCTATTAGCCGGGAAGGACTAAGTCCGAACCCCCAATCACAATTTCACCACGCATGTCATAGAACGCGTGTCTCATCTCAATATAGCACTCTGAAGTGCTAGTACGGGGTTTCAAACCCTCAGTACATTGTTTACTACTACCACTCACCTCGAACCGGTAGAAGCTTCAATCCGCCTTGCGCTTGCCTCGCAAATCAATATCCTCGGGTGCCGAATCTGCTCAAAATCATAGAGAATGCATCAATATACGCTAATTTCACGAAATTCATTCGAAATAACCCAATTTATATCAAAACCCACAAGTTGTCAAAACCCGACTTTCGGTACGCTTGTCGAAAAATCATGAAAGTCACATATTCGGAACCCTCATCTCAATACGAGTCTAAGCATATCAATTTTACCAAATTCGGACTCCATTTGCCCATTCAAAACCTTGATTTTCTAACGTTCAAGCCTAGGACTAAATCCTCCATAAATTACCCAAATTCCTCCATTTTCATGATATAATTGCATAATATTACCAATACTAATCATAGTTTAAGTCCATAGTTGATTACCTGATGATTTCCCTTGAATTTCTCTTCAAAATCGCCCAAATCGCCTCTAAAGCCGAGACCCAAATGTGTGAAATGTTCTGAAATTTTTCTAACTTCCGATACACTTAACTTACAACGATTTTCGCTTCTGCGGAAGAATTTCCGCTCCTACGAGTCCGTATCCGTGACCAAAGGGTCGCTTCAGCGGTTCTAAGCCTAGCCGGCCAATTCCGCTTCTGCGATATACGGACCGCCTCTGCGCGTCCGCTTCTGCGGAAAATCTCTCGCTCCTGCGGGTTTTCCCGCTTCTGCGACTAGGCGTCCGCCTCTGCGGACTCGCCTAAGCGGCTACCCTTCCGCTTCTGCGGTCCTTCACCCCATGGCCCTTGGCCGCTTCTGCGGCTCACCTTCCGCTCCAGCGGTGCCGCACCTGCGGACCCAGCTCCGCCTTCGCGATCACAAGCGCTCCTGCGCTCCAATATCCGCTTCTGCGGACTCGCTCCTGCGCCCATAATTCCGCAGGAGCGGAAACAACAGAAGCAGAATCCCAACGTGCAATTTTCCATGATTTTCTTCCGTTTAACCATCCGAAAACACCCCGAGGCCCCCAGGACCTCATCCAAACACACCAACACATCTTAACACCTTATTCGAACTTGCTCCAATCCTCAAAACACGTCTAATAACACCAAAACCCGTAATTCACATCAAATTCAAGCCTAAATTCCTTAAAACATTCCGAATTACACATTCGATCAAAAACCCGACCAAACGACGTCCGAATGACCTGAAATTTTGCAGGCACATCCAAAATCACCTAACGAAGCTATTGCAACTATCGGAATTCCATTCCGACCCCCGGATCAAAATCTCACCTACCGATCGGATTTCACCAAAATTCAACCTTAGCCAATTCAAGCCTATTTCTACAACAGGCCTCCAAATTCAATTCCGATCGCTCCCTTAAGTCACAATTCACCTCCCGGAACTAACCGAATCATCAGAATTTGATTCCGAGCTCTCTAACTAAATAGTCAACTCCAGGTTGACTTTCCTTATTCAAGCTTCCTTCAAAAATGCTATATGCCTCATTTTCAATTCAATTCACTCCTAACTTCCCCGATAGACTCTAACACTGATATAAAAGCATGAATTATGTAATTACAACATAACGGGGTGGTAGTTCCCGTGACGACGGGCCGGGTCGTCACATTCTCCCCAACTTAAACAAACGCTCGTCCTCGAGCGGGTCAAGAAACATACCCGAAGTCTCAAATAGCTGAGGGTATCTGCTCCGCATTTCCTGCTCAACCTCCCAAGTAGCCTCCTCTACGGGTCGACCTCTCCACTGAACCTTAACTGATGCAATCTCCTTCGACCTCAACTTCCTTACTTGACGACCCAAAATAGCAATAGGCTCCACACCATAGGATAGATCACCATCAAGCTGAATGGTACTGAAGTCCAATACATGGGACGGATCTCCAATGTATTTCTGGAGCATAGACACATGGAATACTGGATGAACGTTGGATAAGCTGGGTGGCAAGGCTAACTCATATGCCACATCTCCAATTCTCCTGAGTATCTCAAAAGGACCAATGTACCTGGGACTCAACTTCCCTTTCCTCCCGAACCTCATGACACCCTTCATGGGCGAAACCTTCAGCAATACTCTATCACCAACCATGAAAGACAACTCTCGAACCCTACGGTCTGCATAACTCTTCTGGCGAGACTGTGCTGTGCGAAGCCTCTCCTGGATCAACTTTGCTCTATCTAGAGCATCCTGAACTAACTCAGTCCCTATCAATCTATCCTCACCAGGCTCAAACCATCCGATGGGAGATCTACACCGTCTGCCATACAATGCCTCGTACGGGGCCATCTGAATACTCGACTGGTAGCTGTTGTTGTAGGCAAACTCAGCAAGTGGCAAAAACTCATCCCATGAACCACCAAAGTCAATCACACATGCCCGCAACATATCCTCCGGGATCTGAATAGTGCGCTCAGACTGTCCGTCTGTCTGGGGGTGAAATGCGGTGCTTAACTCAACCCGTGTACCCATCTCTCGCTGAAATGCTCTCCAAAACTGAGAAGTGAACTGAGTGCCTCTGTCAGATATAATAGACACTGGGACCCCATGCAACCTGACAATCTCCCGAATAAAGATCGCTGCCAACCGCTCCGATGAGTAAGTAGTACTAACTGGGATGAAATGTGCGGACTTAGTCAGCCAATCAAAAATCACCCATACAGAGTCAAACTTCCTCACTGTCCGAGGGAGTCTAGTAACAAAATCCATGGTGATCCTCTCCCATTTCCATTCGGGAATGACCATACGCTGAAGAACACCGCCCGGTCTCTGATGCTCATACTTGACCTGCTGGCAATTGAGGCACTTAGCTACATGCCTAACAATATCCATCTTCATTCTCCTCCACCATCTTCGCGGCACCTGGGTGAATAGAGTACCGCGAACCGTGTGCCTCCTCAAGTATCAACTCCCGCAAACCATCAACATTGGGCACATATATACGGCCATGCATTCTCAGAACACCATCACTGTCGATAGTCACATCTCTAACATCATTATGCTGCACTCTGTCCTTAAGGACAAGCAAATGTGGGTCATCATACTGTCGCTCCCCGATGCGATCATATAAGGAAGATCGAGAAACAACACAAGCCAACACCCGACTCGGCTCCGAAATATCTAATCTCACTAGCCGATTAGCTAGAGCCTGAACATCATAAGCAAATGGCTTCTCCCCAACTGGGATGAAAGCTAGGCTGCCCATGCTAACCGCCTTCCGACTCAAGGCATCGGCCACCACATTGGCCTTCCCCGGATGATACAAAATAGTGATATCATAGTCCTTAAGCAACTCCAACCACCTCCGCTGTCTCAAATTAAGGTCCTTCTGTCTGAATAAGTGCTGAAGGCTGCGATGATCCGTGAACACCTTACATGAGACACCATACGAGTAATGCCTCCAAATCTTCAAAGCATGAACTATGGTCGCTAGCTCCAAATCATGAACATGGTAGTTCTTCTCTGGGGCTTCAACCGACGAGAAGCATAAGCAACGACCCTACCCTCCTTGCATCAACACATAAACAATGCCAACTCCCGAGGCATCACAATATACGATATAAGAACCTGGCTGTCGGTAGAATCAAGACCGGTGCCGTGGTCAATGCTGCTTGAGCTTTCGAAAGCTCTCCTCGCACTCCTCGGACCATAAGAAAGGAAAACCCTTCTGAGTCAATCTAGTCAAGGGTGAAGCAATAGAAGAGAACCCCTGAACGAATCGGCGATAATACCCCGCCAATCCCAGAAAGCTACGGATCTCAGTAACTGAGGTCGGTCTGGGCCAACTCTGCACTGCCTCGACCTTCCTCGGATCTACCCGAATACCATCACAGGACACCACGTGCCCTAAGAATGCCACGGACTCAAGCCAGAACTCACATTTGGAGAACTTGGCATACAGCTTCTCCTCTCTCAATCTCTGCAACACAATGCTCAAGTGCCGAGCATGCTCCTCCTGGCTACGAGAGTAGACTAGTATGTCATCAATGAATACGATCACAAATGAATCAAGATACGGCTTGAATACACTGTTCATCAGATGCATAAATGCTGCTGGGGCGTTGGTCAGCCCAAAAGACATCACAAGGAACTCATAGTGACCATATCTGGTCCGGAATGCAGTCTTCATAATGTCAGACTCTCTAATCTTCAGCTGATGGTAGCCTGAACGAAGATCAATCTTCGAGAACACCCTAGCTCCCTGGAGCTGATCAAATAAATCATCAATACGAGGCAGAGGATACTTATTCTTCAATGTTACTTTGTTTAGCTGCCTATAGTCAATACACATCCTCATGGATCCGTCCTTCTTCTTAACAAACAGGACCGGTGCACCCCACGGCGACACACTCCGCCGAATGAACCCCTTATCTAGGAGTTCCTGGAGCTGCTCCTTCAATTCCTTCAACTCAGCTGGTGCCATCCGATATGGAGGAATAGAAATAGGCTGAGTGCCTGGCACCAAATCGATACCAAAATCAATATCCCTGTCCGGCGGCATGCCCGGCAGGTCCGAGGGAAACACATCAGGAAAGTCTCGCACAATGGGAATAGAATCAATACTGGGAGTCTGGGCCTCGACCTCCCGCACAAATGCTAAATAAGAGAGACATCCCTTCCCAACCATTCGTCGGGCCTTGAGGAAAGATATTACCCTGCTAGGTACATACTCAGCCGTGCCTCGCCACTCGATCATCCGAATGCCCGCATAGCAAAAGTAACCGTCTTAAGCATGACGATCCGGAATAGCATGACACGGAGATAGCCGATCCATGACCAATATAACATCAAAATCAATCATGCTCGAGAAGCAACGAGTCTACTCGGGTCTCCATACCTCCAATAGTGACCAAACAGGACCCAGTATACGTGGTCCACAACAATAGTATCCCCTACCGGGGTAGATACATGCACCGGCAGCTCAAGACTCCCTTTGGTCGTGCCCAAATGAGGAGCAAAATATATAGACACATAAGAATAAGTAGAACCGGGATCAAACAATACCGAGGCATCTCTGTGCAGACCGAAATAATACCCGTAATGACAGCATCGGAAGCAACGGCCTCGGATCGGCCTCGAAAAGCATAGCATCTAGCATGTCCGCTCGATCGGCCTCCCCTCGAGAGCGACCCCTAGCTGACTGACTCTCACCCCTAGCCGGCGGGCGGGTGCCGGAGTAGAAGGACCGTACGACGAGGGCCCCCCTCTGCTGATAAGATCCGGAAACAAGACGGGGACACTCCCTACGGTGGTGCCCAAACTCTCCGCACTCGTAGCAACTCCTCGGTGCTGGGTACTGAGACTGATAAGGACCTCTGGCGCTGGAGTGGCCAACTGATGAACTAGGCCGAGATGAACCCTGAGCGGATGGGGCCTGTGAAGAACTCTGAGCTGGCATGGCACCGAGAGATGGCTGGCTCTGGTGCGAACCCTGATAACCCTGTCTAGGAGACCATCTGCGACGATCTGAGCGACCCGACTGCGAAGACCTGAAAGAGCGACCTCGGCTCTGCTGACTCTGGCCTCTAGTCTGAGTGCCACTAGAACTAGCTGCTCCTCGAGGCCTCTTGGCCTCCCTCTCATCCCGCTCCCTGCGACGATCTGTCTCTATGTCGTGAGCAATATCCACGACATCCTCAAATGTACGACTCAAAACCCTCTCCCGAGTCATCAGAATACGAATGGGATAAATGAGGCCGTCCACGAAGCGCCCAATCCTCTCTCTGTCTGAATGAACCAACCACGGTGCATATCTGGACAACTCTGTAAACCTGATCTCATACTCTGACACTGACATGTCCCCCGACGGAGACCCTCAAACTGCCTACGCATCTCCTCTCTCTGAGATCGAGGCACCCATTCCTCCAAAAACATAGTGGAGAACTCCGTCCATGATAGTGGTGCTGCTCCGGCTGGCCTGCGGCGCTCATAAGCCTCCCACCAAGCGAAGGCTGGCCCCTAAAACTGAAAGGTAGTGAAAGATACCCCACTGGACTCCAATATCCCTGCCGTACGAAGCATCCGACGACACTTATCCAGAAAACCTTGGGCGTCCTCGCCCGGAGCACCAGTGAACACTGGAGGAGATAACCTGGTGAACCTCTCGAGACGACGCTGCTCGTCGTCCGTCATAGCTGGGACCCTGTCCCCCTGAATCTGATCTGCTGGCTGAACCGGAACCACAGGCTGAACTGGAGGAGCCTCTGGTGTCTGTAAGCCCTGCACTGCTGGCTCTGGAGTGCGTACTGCGGGGGTCTGATGACCACCCCCGATCCCCGATGCAGCTGCTGCAGTAGTAATTGAAACCGCCTGTGCTAGGCCAGTGCAGACTGCTAGTATCTGAGCCAGGGTCTCCTGTAGACCCGGAATAACAATGGGCACAGCTGGTGCCTGATCTGGTGCTGCTGGCACCTCTGCAACTGGGGGCTGTGGGTCAGTTGGCACTGCCTCAGCTGCCCTAACTCCGCCACGACCACGACCGCGCCCACGGCCTCTAACAGGTGGTAGTGGTGGTCGTCCTCCACGTCCGGATGATCGAGTTCTCGCCATCTGCGAGAGAATAGAATGTCAAAGTTCAGTTCGAGTCAAAAGTAATCGCACGACAAGAATTCCAAGAATTGAAACTTTTCCTAAATAGGTTTGCAGCCTCCCGAGGATAAGTACAGGCGTCCCCGCACCGATCCACGAGACTCTACCAACCGGCTCACGACTCGCGAGACCTGTTAACCTAGGCTCTGATACCAACTTGTCACGACCCAAACCCTGGTCGTGATGGCGCCCAACACAATGCTAGGCAAGCCCGACCATATTATCCCTTAAACCAGCCAGTTATTAATCAAATTAAACTTAAACAGTAAATGATCATATCAAGTGATAAACGAAATGTAAAACATACAAAATACGGTCCCAACCATATCGTGGTGTCACGAGACTGAGCCTCTACAGAATAGCATCCTAATACAACCAAGTCTAGGCAAATAGGAAATCAACAAGATGATAAGAGAGGGAGAGATCAGGTCCTACGGACGTCGGCAGCTACCTCGAAGTCTCCTCGGAATAGTAATAATGAAGCAGTTGCGACAGTTCAACTGCCCGCCTGAACCTGTGGATCTGCACAAAAAGTGCAGAGGAGTGGAGTGAGTATATTTCAACTCAGTGAGTAATAATAATAATAAATAACAACTGAAGGTAAGAAATCCTGTGCTATCACTTAGCAGTTCTAAGGCAACTCTCACAGGTACGTCATCACAATAGTAGCACTCTAACCTCCAATCTACGTTTATCTCTACAAGATTCCACATTGAACCAGCCCTCACTCGTACCCCTACGGTGTACGGCCATCTCAACATATAAAGACACATACTTAGGTCTATAATGTATAAGTATTTAAGTAGATAGTAGGGTATGATTAAGTATAATATTGCGGCGTGCAGCCCGCTCTAATACATATACCGCTGCGGCGCGCAGCCCGCTCCATTTTACATCGACGGCGCTCACTCGTGCAGCCCGATCCAATATAGGTATATATATATATATAATACCTCATAACGGGTCCTCGACCCTATCCCGGTCAGTATATACTTGGCCTCTCAAGCCCAATATAATATATCACAGTGGGTCCTTGACCCTGTCTCAGTCAATATAGACTTGGCCTTTCAGGCCCAATATAACATCTCATAGCCTAGATAATCTCTCTCAATGTACACATCTAGTACGGGCTCATATTATGCTATACAGCTAGAGCTACGGCTGAGTGTATGTTTCCAACATGATATAAGGGTCACCTAGCTTTATAGGTTCCCTAATGCTCTACAGATCGGCACAAGGCCCCAAACATGGCTTTTAGCCCTATTGTACAGTTGTAATATCAGTAACAGTCATACCACACCGTATTCTATTAGCCGGGAAGGACTAAGTCCGAACCCCCAATCACAATGTCACCACGCCCGTCATAGAACGCGTGTCTCAACTCAATATAGCACCGTGAAGTGCTAGTACGGGGTTTCAAACCCTCAGTACATTATTTACTACTACCACTCACCTCGAACCGGTAGAAGCTTCAATCCGCCTTGCGCTTGCCTCGCAAATCAATCTCCTCGGGTGCCAAATCTGCTTAAAATCATAGAGAATGCATCAATATACGCTAATTTCACGAAATTCATTCGAAATAACCCAATTTATATCAAAACCCACAAGTTGTCAAAACCCGACTTTCGGTACGCTTGTCGAAAAATCACGAAAGTCACATATTCGGAACCCTCATCTCAATACGAGTCTAAGCATATCAATTTTACCAAATTCGGACTCCATTTGCCCATTCAAAACCTTGATTTTCTAACGTTCAAGCCTAGGACTAAATCCTCCATAAATTACCCAAATTCCTCCATTTTCATGATATAATTGCATAATATTACCAATACTAATCATAGTTTAAGTCCATAGTTGATTACCTGATGATTTCCCTTGAATTTCTCTTCAAAATCGCCCAAATCGCCTCTAAAGCCGAGACCCAAATGTGTGAAATGTTCGGAAATTTTTCTAACTTCTGATACACTTAACTTACAGCGATTTTCGCTTCCTGCGGAAGAATTTCCGCTCCTACGCGTCCGTATCCGCGACAAAAGGGTCGCTTCAGCTGTTCCAGGCCTAGCCGGCCAATTCCGCTTCTGCGATATACGGACCGCCTCTGCGCGTCCGCTTCTGCGGAAAATCTCTCGCTCCTGCGGGTTTTCCCGCTTCAGCGACTAGGCGTCCGCCTCTGCGGACTCGCCTAAGCGGCTAGCCTTCCGCTTCTGCGGTCCTTCACCCCATGGCCCTTGGCCGCTTCTGCGGCTCACCTTCCGCTCCAGCGGTGCCGCACCTGCGGACCCAGCTCCGCCTTCGCGATCACAAGCGCTCCTGCGCTCCAATATCCGCTTCTGCGGACTCGCTCCTGCGCCCATAATTCCGCAGGAGCGGAAACAACAGAAGCAGAATCCCAACCTGCAATTTTCCATGATTTTCTTCCGTTTAACCATCCGAAAACACCCCGAGGCCCCCAGGACCTCATCCAAACACACCAACACATCTTAACACCTTATTCGAACTTGCTCCAATCCTCAAAACACGTCTAATAACACCAAAACCCGTAATTCACATCAAATTCAAGCCTAAATTCCTTAAAACATTCCGAATTACACATTCGATCAAAAACCCGACCAAACGACGACCGAATGACCTGAAATTTTGCAGGCACATCCAAAATCACCTAACGAAGCTACTGCAACTGTCGGAATTCCATTCCGACCCCCGGATCAAAATCTCACCTACCGATCGGATTTCACCAAAATTCAACCTTAGCCAATTCAAGCCTATTTCTACAACGGGCCTCCAAATTCAATTCCGATCGCTCCCCTAAGTCACAATTCACCTCGCGGAACTAACCGAATCATCAGAATTCGATTCCGATCTCTCTAACTAAATAGTCAACTCTAGGTTGACTTTCCTTATTCAAGCTTCCTTCAAAAAGGCTATATGCCTCATTTTCAATTCAATTCACTCCTAACTTCCCCGATAGACTCTAACACTTGATATAAAAGCATGAATTATGTAATTACAACATAACGGGGTGGTAGTTCCCATGACGACGGGCCGGGTCGTCACAAAAAGTACCACTCGACGATAAGAGAGATAGTATAAATCAATGATTCCAAATAAGGATGAGTCAACAATGGAAGGGATAACAAATACCTTAATTAACGCTAAGCAATTACGAAATAGATAACAATAACTTTAATTAAGATTAAGAAGTTACGGAATAGATAATAATAACTTTATTTAAGACACATCAAAATTTAATTGGCAACAAGGGTAGAACATGAATCAATTAATTCCAAATAAGACACATAAGGGTGAATTACACAAATGGAGGATTTAATGATAAAACAACTTCATATCTAATGTACATAAGAACCTAAGAGCCCTAAATCGTTAAATTTCTACGAATAAGCCCGAGTACGTATTCTTCATCTCCAGTACACGGTCTTCACATAAGACAATTAGGACAAATGACTCAAATCCTAAAGGGTAGTTCCCCCATATAAAGTTAGGCAAGATACTTACCTCAAAGAAGCTAGACCAATACTCTAAGATGACCTTCTTGTATGGAAGAACCTCGAGACTGTTCAAATCTAGCCTAAATAACTTCATATCATGAATAAAACTCATAGGAAATAATCTCGAATAATAAAGCTTCAATCTATAATAAAAACTAAAAAGTCAACCCCGGGCCCGCACCTCAGAACTCGATAAAATTCACAAAAACCGACCATTCGATAATGACTCATACAAGAACTACTCAAATACGACCTCATATCGCCTTTCAAATCTCCAAAATTTAGTCTAAGAAGTTTTCACAATTTTCTATTTATATTTCCAACTTAATTCATTAATTACATGATGAAAATAACAATGGATTCATGAACCCATGAAAAATCGTCACTAACCGAACTCCCTATGTCCAAAAATGAGAAAGGAAACCAACCCCTCGAATATATACTTTTGCCCAGGCATTTGCATATCGCGTAAAATACACTTGCGATTGCGAAGAATAAATAATGACTGCCCAAAAATGCACTACGCGATTGCGAAGAAAAATCGACACAGTCCCACAAAAAGCTCTAAGCAAATGCGAAGAACAATAAACTTGGCCTCACCAACATGAACACCACTACGCGATCACGAAATAACAGATGCTAATGCAAGGGAGCACAACCCCCACAAACGCAATCACGAACAATACTGTCGCGCCGCATTTTCTCACGAATATGGGCTTCGGCACGTGATAACTCTTTTAAACGGGTATTAAAAGAGAAGAGTTGCCACCTAACATTTTTTAAGGTGCATTAAGGTACCTATTTGTAAATAACTCTATTTTAACTAGTCAACGCTACCAAAGATCGGGTAAGGGCTCAATGAAATGAGGCAAGTAGTAACGCTAACACATAAGGCAAGTAACTGCTTTAATTATCGTCTCTCAACTTAATTAATTCAGAGGCCAACATGAGCCCTTACTTGCCTTATGCGTTACTACTTGTTTAAGTCCCAGCGTGCTCCCTCCTATGTGATGCTAATAAGAGTAGAAATAGAAACTTGAGTTTTTGTTTAAGTCTGGAACTATTACTTGGAATAGTATCCAAAGCCTCCTGGAATATAGGAAGGGACGAGTAATTTTGAATTAAGACGCGATTTAGAGTTAGTTAGCGCGCTTTCAGATTAACAACTTAAAAATAGTAATGTGGGTAATTGGACATGATAAACAAATTGTCCGAATAACTATTACAATTTTGGCTATAAAAGTCCTAGTACTTGCACGGGAGTTGATCCATTAGGCTTAAAAATTTAGGTCCTCCTTTTATATAAAGTAGGATTTCTACGATTTACAATCCTTATATATATTTTTTTCATGACTAGTTTTAACTAACTGCCCTTAATTGATGTATATACTTGACCACTTAGGATTAATTCACAACTCAACAACCTATATCTTAATTTAATTCAATAGTCTAACATAGTCTAGAATTCGACCGGGAACTACAGTTGTGGATCTCGAAAAGTGCCTAACACCTTCTCTTTGAGGTAATTTGAGCCCTTACCCTATTTCAGGTGATGTTAACTAGTTAAAATAGGGTTACTTGTAAATAGGTACCCTAACATACCTTTAAAATCGTTAGGTGACAACTCTTCTCTTTTAATCCGTTTAAAAGAGTTATCACGTGCCGAAACCCGTATTTGCCAAAAAAATGGGGCGCGACAAATACCATGCAAACGCGAATAAGGACATAGGACTTGTCACCAAACAACCTTCACGATCGCGATTGTACCTTCATGATTGCAGAGAATAACATGAGACACTAGCAACAACATTCCAAAATAGGAGAAATGGCCCGTAGTCCTTCCGAAACACAACCGAGGCTCCCGAGGACCCCGTCAAAATATACCAACAAGTTCCATAACATAACTTGGACCAGATCGAGTCCTCAAATCACATAAAACATCGTCGAAACTATGAGTCACACATCGAATCTAACTTATGAACTTCCAAATCTTCCAACTTCCAAAACTCGTGCCGAAACATATCAAATCAACCAAAAAATGACGTTAAATTTTGCATGCAAGTCTCAAAATGACATAACAGAGCTAATCTAATTATCAGAATCGCAATGCGAGCCCAACATCAACAAATTCAACTCCGGTCAAACCTCTCGACCTTGCAAAACTTCAACTTTCCAATTTTTTACTAAAATGCTTCAAATTATCCTACAGACCTCCAAATCTAAATCTGGACGCACATCTAATTATAAAATTTTCATATAAAGTTATTAGAATCATCAAACGCCGTTTATGAGTCGTCTACAAAATTCAAATTCCGGTCAACTCTAACTGCTTAAGTTTTTAAAACAAAAATCCTTCTTCCAAATTGATCCCACATCATCCGAAAATCATACTTGACCACACATGTATGTCATAATACATGATACGTAGTTGCTCGAGACCTTAAGCCGTCGAACAAGACGCTAATTTTTAAAACAACCGATCGGGTCATTACACTAATCATAACTAATAATAAACAATGGAAGAAGAAATGAAAAACTCGTGGTTGAATTTTCGTCCTTGCTCTTAGCGTATTTTGCATCCAAAGGTGTTGTCTAACCCTAAAGTAGCGTCTCCATCCAAAATGACATTTTAGGATGTATTTATATCCACTAGGGTTTGTATGAGGTAAATTTGACCTCTTTTATTTCGGGTTGACGAAGCTAGGGACACGTCTAGATGTGCTACCCAGATAGCTCCCAATTGTTATTTTCTTCTGCTATGATCCCGGTCCGGCAAAGTGAACCTTGCTTCGCTATCCAAAATTTGTCTCTTCAACTCATTTTTCATTAATTTTTCTCCTATTTGATTCTTTTTTCACGCAAGTTCGTTCTTGCACATAAGACACACGTAGCGAGCATATTTCACTTCATAAATCATGTGATTTTTGCAACCTACATAAGAAAAAATATGCAAACGTACTCAAACACATGCACTTTTTATCACTTATCAATATTCAAATACCACGTGCCTCAATCTCATTCGTTACTTTACCACCTTATCAATATGTGATTACATACATCTCATTTTTTATGATCATGAATGAGGTGTTCAATATGCTCACTTCGAATAATGTTGAAGTGTGTTTATATGATGCATTTAAATAAAAAATTACACAAATTTTAAGTACTCGTCAGTGCATTTAGCCTATTACAAAAATCTATTTATTATTTAATACAGAATATAAGTAGAACAAGTACGTGCATTATCAATACTAGTAATCGTACCCGCGCGATGCGCGGTGAATATTAAAAAAAAAAATTAAGTTATAATTATTCTTGTTTGATATTATTAGATTGTATTGCTTTACTAAATTTTATTTGTCAATACGATATACCCAACCTTACCGATATTTTAGTAGTTAATTTCTTTGTAAATTTTTATTAAATAATTTTTTGTTATTAACTAATTATGTCATATGGCTTTTATCTAGGCTATCACTTGTATTAATGTGGTGTCTTTTCTTTGATATTTAATAATATATAGATAGAATATTAACATATTAATTATTTAATATTTTTGTATGCTATTTTTTTATAATATAATAGGAGATATATATATTTTATTACTATTGAAAATATTTATTTTTATTTTTAATTTTATTATATTTTTCTCCATTTTAATGAATAGATATACTTTTTATTTTATAAAATAAAAAAGAAAATAATTTTAAAAATGAAATAAAGAAATTAACTAACCTAAATCAACTCTCCCCCACGTTTTAGTAGTTAATTTAGGTAGTTAATTTCTTTGTTAATTTTTAATAGATAATTTCTTTCTTATTGACTAATTATTTCATAAGGTATTTTTCTAGACTACCACTTGGCATAAGGAGAGAGCTTTATACTCTCCTTTTAATAATATATAAATATAGAAGTTATATAGAATATAAGATATAGAATATTTGAAAGAAACTACTCCACTATTTGAATCAAATTTTTTTTATTGCTTTATTTTTGTTTTTTTATTTTAAAACAATTATAAACTCCAACTTGAAACTATTCCCCAATCTAAAAAGGTAATTATTATTTTTTTAATTTCATTTTTTCATTTTAAAACTCCAACTTGAAACTACTCACCGATTTGAATGGGTAGTTTTTCTTCTTCTTCTTTCGTTTTTATTATTATAGTTAAAGTTAATTTTTTTTCTATTTTTTCTATTTTAAAATAATTTTAACATTCTAACTTGAAACTACTCCCACCCATTTTGAATTTGTAGTTATTTTTTATATATTTATATTTTTGAATTTTTTATTATAACTAATTATGAGATATCTATATTTATTAATTAAAATAAAGTAACCATATATATATATAGTGTTTCTGTGTGTGTGGTAGTTTTTTCTTTTATTTTTTTTATTTGTATAGATATTTAAATTCAAATATAATAACTAATAGCTAATTATTAACTTAAAAGCTACTTAGTAACTAATTATGCCACGTGGCTTTTTTTTATGCTGCCACTTGGCTTAAGGAGAAGGCTTTATCCTCTCATTTTAATAATATATAGATATAGATATTTTAAAACTCCAACTTGAAACTACTCCCCTATTTGAATGAGTAGTTTTTCTTCTATTTGTTTCGTTTTTTATAGATTTTTTTGCTTTTTTATTTTAAAATAATTTTAAAACTCCAACTTGAAACTACTCTCACCAAATTTGAATGGGTAGTTATTTATTATATATTTATATTTCATATTTTATATAGTTTTTTATTATAGTTAATTAATTATAAGATATCTATATTTATTAATATAATTAAAGTAACCAATATATATATATATATATATATATATATATATATATATATATATATATATATATATATATATATATATATATATATATATATATATATATATATATATATATATATATATATACCAATAAATAATTATTAAATAAATAACTATTTAATAACTAACTATGCCATGTGGCTTTTTCTGAAGCCATCACTTGACTTAAGGAGAGGATTTTTTTCCCTCCTTTTAATAATATATAGATATAGATTTTCTTCTCTTTTTTTTCGTTTGTTATAGACTTCTTTTTTTGGGTGGCAGTAGTTTTAAGCTGCAGTTTTTAAATTATTTTAAAATTAAAAAGAAAAAAAAAGTCTATAAAAACCGAAAAAAAGAGAAGAAAATCTATATCTATATATTATTAAAAGGAGAGAAAAATACCTTCTCCTTAAGTCAAGTGACAGCTTTAGAAAAAGCCGCATGGCATAATTAGTTATTAAATAGTTATTTATTTAATAATTATTTCTTGGTTATTCATTTTTATATAGTTTTTTATTATAGTTAATTAATTATAAGATATCTATATTTATTATATAGTTGTTTTTTATTTTTGTTTTTAGATATATTTAAATTCAAAAGAATAACCAATAATTAATTATTAACTAATTAACTAATTTAATAACTAATTATGCCACGTGGCTTTTTCTGAAGATGCCACATGGCTTAATGAGCGGAATTTTTCTCTCCATTTAACAACAACAACAACAACTACCCAGTATGTTCCCACAAAGTGGGGTCTGGGGAGGGTAATACGTACACAGGCCTTACCCCTACCCGAAAGGGTAGAGAGGCTGTTTCCGGCCGACCCTCGGCTCTGAAAAAGAGAGAGAAAATCAACAAACAAAACAAAACAAAACAAAACAATGTTAGTAAATCCGGGATAAATCAAATAAATAATTATCTAAACATAAAACCAAAAGTAGAATGACATGCAATAATACCAATCGGTTACTACCATAAGAGGCACAATACAATACATTAATTAACTATAGAGATCGCTACCAAACCCCACTCAGCCCCTAACATAAGTACTAAGAATTCTAGAAGGCCCTACCCTACAACCCTAATACTAGACCTCCAAACTTTCCTATCAAGGGTCATGTCCTCGGAAATCCCCATTCTAGCCATATCCTGCCTAATCACCTCACCCCAATACCTCTTAGGCCTCCCTCTCCCTCGACTCGCGCCAACCACCGCCAGTCGCTCACAACTCCTCACCGGTGCATCAGGGCTTCTCCTCCGCACATGCCCAAACCACCTGAGTCTCGCTTCTCGCATCTTCTCATCCACCGGGGCCACCCCCACCTTCTCCCGAATAACTTCATTCTTAATCTTATCTAATCTGGTGAGCCCGCACATCCACCTGAGCATCCTCATCTCCGCAACTCTCATTCTCTCGACATGAGAGTTCTTCACAGGCCAGCACTCCACCCCATACAACATGGCAGGTCTAACCACCGCTCTATAAAATTTCCCCTTGAGTTTCTGTGGAACTTTCTTGTCACACAAGACTCCTGATGCGAGCCTCCACTTCAACCACCCCGCTCCTATACGGCGAGTGACATCCCCGTCAATCTCTCCGTCCCCTTGAATCACTGATCCAAGATATCTGAAACTGTCCCTCTTGGCTATGACCTGAGATCCCAGCTTCACGTCCCGGCCTACTTCGCTCGACTCAGCGCTAAACTTGCACTCTAGATATTCTGTCTTAGACCTGCTTAGTTTAAAACCCTTAGACTCGAGGGTCTGTCTCCAGACCTCCAACCTCGCATTAACACCAGCCCTCGTCTCGTCTATCAAGACTATGTCGTCAGCAAAGAGCATACACCATGGCACATCCCCTCGAATATGGCGAGTTAGAGCATCCATTACCAAGGCAAATAAGAGAGGGCTTAACGCAGATCCTTGATGTAGCCCCATAACCACCGGAAAATGGTCCGAGTCGCCACCCACCGTCCTAACCCTAGTCTTGGCTCCATCATACATGTCTTTGATCACTCCGATGTAGGCTTCTGGCACGCTCTTCGCCTCCAAGCATCTCCACAGAACCTCTCTAGGGACCTTATCGTACGCCTTCTCCAAGTCGATAAACACCATATGCAGGTCCTTCCTCTTATCCCTGAACAGTTCCACCACCCTCCTCACAAGGTGGATAGCTTCTGTAGTAGAGCGACCCGGCATGAAACCAAACTGGTTCACGGATATAGATGACATCTCCCTCACCCTCGCCTCGATCACCCTCTCCCAGACCTTCATGGTGTGACTTATTAATTTGATACCCCTATAGTTGTTGCAACACTGGATATCCCCTTTGTTTTTGTACAAGGGAACCACCTGTACTCCATCTCCACTCCTCCGGCATCCTCTTGGTCCTAAAGATCACGTTGAACAACCTAGACAACCACTCCACTCCTGACCTACCCATGTATTTCCAAAACTCCACCGAAATTTCGTCTGGCCCAGTCGCTCGACCCCTACTCATCCTACGCAACGCCCTCAAGACCTCCTCCTCCTTAATGTGCCTGCATTTCCCGAGGTCTCTAGGACACTCTGAATGCCCCAGCTCCCCTAGCTCTAAGACTCGATCCCCCTCTTCGTTAGGCAGGTCTCGAAAGTATTCCTGCCATCTCCGCTTGACTTGCGACTCCCCCGTCAGAACCCTACCATCCTCGTCCCTGATGCACCTAACTTGGTCTAGATCCCGCGCCTTCCTCTCCCTCACCTTAGCCAACCGGAATAACTTTCCGTCCCCGCCTTTCTCCCCCAATTCCTCGTACACGCGCCCAAACGCCGCATTTTTAGCTTCCGTGACCGCCAGTTCGCTTCCTTCCTCGCCACCTCGTAGTTCTCCTTGTTCGCTCTCCTTTCTTCTTCGCTCGAGCTCCCCGACAACTTAGCAAACGCCGCCTTCTTCGCCTCCACTTTTCCTCGGACTACCTCATTCCACCACCAGACACCTTGGTGCCTGCCTGAATAGCCCTCGGCTACCCCAAGCACATCTCGCGCAGCCTCCCTAACCAAGTTCGCCGTCACCGACCACATTGCGTCCGCTTCCCCACAGCTACTCCAAGCTCCCCCATCAACTAGCTTCCTCTCCAGCCTCCCGGGCTTTCTCCTTAGTCAAAGTTCCCCATCTAATCCGCGGTCGGCCCCGAGAACCCCTCCTCTTCCTCTTCACCCGGAGACCTACATCCATCACTAGGAGTCTATGAAGAGTTGAAAGGGACTCTCCCGGAATAACCTTGCAATCCTTGCACAACCCTCTATCGCTCCTTCTGAGGAGGAGGTAATCAATCCGAGTCCTCGCCGTGGAACTTTTGAAAGTAACCAAATGCTCCTCCCTCTTCTGAAATGACGAGTTCGCGATCAAAAGCTCCGAAGCCCTAGCGAAATCAAGCAGCGAAGTGCCCCCTCCGTTCCTAACCCCAAAGCCAATATAGATATATTATTGTATTTTCACTTTTATGTAGTTTTTTATTATAGTTAATTAATTATAAGATATCTATATTTATTAATGTAATTAAAGTAAACAATATATATGGTAGTTTTTTATTTTTGTTTTTAGATATATTTAAATTTAAAAAGAATAACCAATAATTAATTATTAACTAATTATGCCACGTGGCTTTTTCTGAAGCTGCCACGTGGCTTAATGAGAGGGATTTTTTCTCTCCTTTTAATAATATATAGATAGATATAGATATATTTTTATATAGTTTTTTATTATAGTTAATTACTATAAGATATCTATATTTATTAATGTAATTAAAGTAACATATATATATATATATATATTAGTTTTTTATTTTAGTTTTTTAGATATATTTAATTTAAATTTAAAAAGAATAACCAATAATTAATTATTAACTAAATAACTAATTTAGTAACTAACTATGCCACGTGGCTTTTTCTAAAGATGCCACGTGGCTTAATGAGATGCCAATATCCTTGGCTTTTAATAATATACTAGTAGTCATACCCGCGCGATGCGCGGTCGATATTAAAAAATATGAATTAACGGAAATTATGATCGGGTTATTTGAACATATTAGATTGTATTATTTTATAAATTTTAATTATCATCATATTTGTCAATACGATATCTAATATCTCTATTAAATTAAATGCACTTATATACAACAACAACAACAACAACAATAATATACCTAATATTATCCCATACCATGGGATTCGGGGAGGGTAGTCTGTACGCAAACCTTACCTCTACCTTGTGAAGATATTATATTACCAATATTTAGTATTATTATATTATTTATAGATATTTTTATTAGTATATTACATTGTTTAATGTTTTTATCTGCTACTATCTTTTTGTAATATAATAGAATATATTTTATTAATCAAGAAACATATTTTTATTTAAAATTTTATTCTTTTTTCTCAGCAATATTATTTGCATTTTAATGACTAAAATATCTATTAAATTAAAGGGACTAATAAAAAATATTTTTTGTTCTATATTATTCTTTATTATATATAATATTTAGTATTATTATATTGTTAATAAAAATTTATTAGCATATAAATTTGTATAATATTTTTTATTACTACTTTCTTTTTGTAATATAATAAAAGATATATTTTATAAGTAGAGAGGGTAGTGTGTACGCAGACCTTACCCCTATTCTCCATGAATTTTAATGGATAAAATCTCTATTAAATTAAAGGAACTAATATAGTCATCGAATAACTTTTTTGTTATGTAATTTTTTAATATATTATCCAATATTTAGTATTATTACATTGTTAATAAAAAAATATTAGCATGTTACTTTGTTTAATATTTATGTTTGCTGCTTTCTTTTGTATAGTATTTTTCTTATATTCTTGATGAGTGAATCTTTATATAAATATAGATATATAATTTAAATTAATCAAAAATAGTTTCGATGTTATTCTAAAAGTGCCAAATAACTTTTTCTCAACACTATCAAATTAGTACAATAATATTTTCTCTCTTTTAATAGAAAAAAATAACGGTTTGTCTTGGTATACATTTTCTAAAATCAATGCATCTAATAAATAAACTTAATTTTTAATTTTCAAGAGAAAAGGGAAGGTTCAATTTGTAAAGTGACGCTAATTCTAGAGCACTCTTTTCATTTATCTGATTATATCGGCACTTAATAATTTAAAGATTTTTTAAATTTTTTATTTATTTTAAATTATTTCAGATATCTTGGATCAGTGATTCAAGGGGACGGAGAGATTGACGGGGATGTCACTCACCGTATAGGAGCGGGGTGGTTGAAGTGGAGGCTCGCATCAGGAGTCTCTTGTGTGACAAGAAAGTTTCACAAAAACTCAAGGGGGAGTTTTATAGAGCTGTGGTTAGACCAACCATGTTGTACGGGGCGGAGTGCTGGTCGGTTAAAAACTCTCATGTTTAGAGAATGAAAGTCGCGGAGATAAGGATGCTCAGGTGGATGTGTGGGCTCACCAGGTTGGATAGGGTCATTAAGTTATTCGGAAAAATATGGGGGTGGTCCCAATGGATGAGAAGTTGCGAGAATCGAGACTCAGGTGGTTCGGACATGTGCGTAGGAGAAGCCCCGATGCCTTGGTGAGGAGTTGCGAGCGGCTGTCAGTGGTTGGCGCGAGTCGAGGCAAAGGGAGGCCCAAGAGGTATTGGGGAGAGGTGGTTAGGCAGGACATGGCTATAATGCAGATTTTTTAGGACATGGCCCTTGATAGGAAAGTTTGGAGGTCTAGTATTAGGGTTGTAGGGTAGGGTCTTCTAGAATTCTTAGCACTTCTTTTAGGGGCTGAGTGAGGTTTGGTAGCAATCTCTATAGTTAATTAATGTATTGTGTTGTGCCTATTATGGTAGTAACCGATTGGTATTATTGCATGTCATTCTACTTTTGGTTTTATGTTTAGATAATTATTTATTTGATTTATCCCGAATTTACTAACATTGTTTTGTTTTGTTTTGTTTGTTGATTTTCTCTCTCTTTTTCTGAGCCGAGGGTCGGCCGGAAACAGCCTCTCTACCCTTTTGGGTAGGGGTAAGGCCTGTGTACGTATTACCCTCCCCAGACCCCACTTTGTGGGAACATACTGGGTAGTTGTTGTTGTTGTTGTTGTTGTTTAAATTATTTTTGAATATCCAAATATTTTGGAGGTTTGTTCCTAAATTTTGACACTTGTTGAATTTTGGTGAAACTTGGCATTCTTTGAACTTTTTTGCTATTCATATTCTCTATAATAATATAATATAATATAATATAATAACAATTATATATTAGGAATAACTACTCCCCAATTTGAATTGATAAGTTTTTTTTTTCTTATTTTCATATTTTATAGATATTTAAACTCAAAAAAATAACTAACTATTAACTAAATAACTAATTATGCCAAGTGGATTTTTTCAAGGCTGCCACTTGCTTAAGGAGAAGCCATTGTCTTTGGCTTTTAAGTATACTAGTAGTCATACCCGTGCGATGCGCGGTCAATATGAAAAAAATTAATTAAATTAAATTATGATCAGACTTGTTTGATCATATTAGATCATATTTCTTTAATAAAATGCAATTGTCATCTTGTTTGTCAATACGATATACTAATAATGAAATCTCTATTAAATCAAAGGTATTTATATAGCGAGTGAATAACTTTTCTGTTCTGTTTTTCTTTATTATATTAAATAATATTTAGTATTCGCTTTCTTTTTCTAATATATGAGAAGATATATAATATATTACTATTGAAATATTTTTATTTTAAACTTTATTTTGTTGTTCTTAATAATATTATCAAAATTTTAGTGAATAAAATCTATGTTAAATTAATGGAACTTATACAGGCAGCGCAACGTTTTTGCTATATATTTTTCTGTATTATATCTTTCAATATTTAATACTATTAAATTGTTAATAGAAAGTTCATTAGCATATTACGTAATTTAAAAATTTTCTCTGGAGTTTATTTTTTCTTTGTTTTTGTTTTTTTTTTTATTATTTTCAAATAATTTTAAAACTCCAACTTAAATTGCACCCCAATTTTTTCATTTTGAACCGGGCGTCCAAGTCTCTTCGAGCCCCAACTAATCTCGGGGGTGCACAGGCCCTCGGCAAGGAGTTTCCCGCAAGTGCACCACGATTAATTCAGGTTATACCCAGTCTAATGGCCCTCATAAATTATTTGCACCCGGTGGGTTTCGAACTTGAGACCTAAAACTACTCCCCAATTTGAATTGATAATTTACTATTTTTTTTATTTTGTTTTTTATATAAAAATTATTTTAAAACTCCAACTTGAAACTACTCCCCAATTTGAATGGATAGTTTTTCTTCTCTTTTTTTCATTTTCTATAGCTTTGTTTTCTGTTTTTTTTTTAGATAACTTAAAAACTGTAACTTGAAACTACTCCCACCCAATTTGAATGGGTAGTTATTTTTCTATATATTTATATTTTTTTGTTTTTATAGTTTATTATAAGATAACTATTTTTATTTTAAAACTCCAACTTTAAACTACTCCCCGATTTGAATGGGTAGTTTTTCTTATCTTTTTTTCGTTTTTTATAGATTTTTTTTTGCTTTTTTATTTTAAAATAATTTAAAAACTCTAACTTGAAACTACTCTCACCAAATTTGAATGGGTAGTTATTTATTATATATTTATATTTTTTATTTTATACAGTGTTTTATTATAGTTAATTAATTATAAGATATCTATATTTATTAATATAATTAAAGTAACTAATTAATATATATATATATAAGAATAACTAATAAATAATATATATATATATAAGAATAACCAATAAATAATTAATAAATAAATAACTATTTAATAACTAACTATGTCATGTGGCTTTTTCTAAAGATGTCACTTGACTTAAAGAGAAGGTTTTTTTCTCTCATTTTAATAATATATAGATTTTCTTCTCTTTTTTCGTTTTTATAGACTTTTTTTTTGCTTTTTAATTTTAAAATAATTTTAAAACTGCAACTTGAAACTAATGTCACCCAATTTGAATGGGTAGTTACTTTTTTAATATTTATATATATTTTTTATTATAGTTAGTTATAAGGTATCTATTTTTATTTTAAAACTCCAACTTGAAACTACTCCGCGATATAAATAGGTAGTTTTTCTTCTCTTTTTTTTGTTTATTTTAAAACTCCAACTTGAAACTACTTTCCGATTTGAATGTGTAGTTTTTCTTCTCTTTTTTTCGTTTTTATAGATTTTATTTTGTTTTTTTATTTTTAAATAATTTAAAAACTCCAACTTGGAACTACTCTCACCCAATTTGAATGGGTAGTTTTTTTTATTTATATTTTTATATTTTCATTTTTATATATTTTTTATTATAGTTAATTAATTATAAGATATCTATATTTATTAATGTAATTAAAGTAAACAATTATATATATATATATATATATATATATATATATATATATATATATATATATATATATATATGGTAGTTTTTTATTTTTATTTTTAGAATATTCAAATTCAAAAAGAATAACCAATAATTATTTATTAACTAAATAACTAAATTTAATAACTAACTATGCCACGTGGCTTTTTCTGAAGCTGCCACGTGGCTTAATGAGAAATGTAATTAAAGTAACATATATATATATATATATATGGTAGTTTTTTATTTTAGTTTTTTAGATATATTTAAATTTAAAAAGAATAACCAATAATTAATTATTAACTAAATAACTAATTTAGTAACTAACTATGCCACGTGGCTTTTTCTAAAGATGCCACGTGGCTTAATGAGATGCCAATATCCTTGGCTTTTAATAATATATAGATTTGATAAAATATTTAAAGATAAAAATGTCTTCCCAATAAGTACTTCCTAAAGAAACGATTCCTACTATATAACAATCAATGGATTATTTAATTTTTTATATAATAAACTTCATATTATTAACCTTGTATAAATAATTTATGCATTATAATCTCTTTATAACCCACAAATCAAATGCTTTTCATAGATCGTGGTACAAAAATAAGATAAACATAATCCTGAGATTGCTAATTTTTTTTTCCTAGTATACATTGTCATTATAACACAACATGGTTATGAAGTGTGTATTTGGCCTAAAATAAAATTCTTTTGAAGCCTGGGTGGAAATACGAAACTTTTCAGGATTTAAAGGGGAGGCAAGCACAATTAATGAAACTAGAAGTGTCTGAACTTAATTCATACAAAAACATATGAATGTGTGTAAAATTACCAACCTTTAAAGGCTTAGAACAGGTAGGGTTTAGGGTTTTGGAAAGAAGACCAAACTCGCAAAATAAAAACAAAAAACGCAATCAATTCGCCTAAATCACTCTTCTTCTTTTAGCAGAGGAGAGCGCTCAAGATGATTACGGGTGGTAGAAACTTGGTTTCTTCACAACCTGCATTTTCAAACGATGCAAAGAAACTTCTCGTATGCACAGGAAACATCGTTTCTGTTTTCAGCACCTCCACTGGCGTACAGGTTCGTTCACCTTACTCGGCAGCAAAAAATGCGTTGTTTAAGTTATTGTAAGTCGTTAAATTATTTTTATTTTACAGATTGCTGAATTGGAAGGTCACAAGGCATTAGTAACTTCGGTGGTTGTAGTACCGTCTACTACTCCAGCAGGCAAAATATTGTGCTACTGTTGGACAGCCTCACATGATGGTACCATCAAATATTGGGACTTTTCAGTGCCGGAGCTGATGAAAAGTATTGATACCCAGTTCCCCATTTACTCTATGGTAACAGCTTCTCACTTTGAGAGTACTATTTAAAGATTGATTAAGGAAGTGCTTTGCAGGTTTTGTGGCATAGCCACTAGTGTTTTGCATCAAAATTATGCTTACCTGGACACTTTGGCAGTTTTACGTTATATTGTTACGTCAAGCTTGAAATATGACCCTGCATCCGGCCAATTTTAGTGCTAAAGTTGAGAAGCTTCTGAAGAAGATGTTGATTTTACTATCCAATATGAAAATAAAAATAAAAAATGAGCTTACAAGGAGAAAATGGATTGTTAGCGAAGCAAAGGATCTAGCATCAGGAAATTCAGGTGCCAGTGGTGTTATAATTTGCTAAATAAATGCTATGCCGAGCCTGCCGAGCCTATGCTTGAGAGTTTCTGGAATAATGTTTAGGCAAGGACAGAAGTATTTAAATGGGACAAAGTTAGGAGTAGTTGACTGTGAGTGTGTTTCCTACTAGAGGAAATGGTAGGTTCCTAGAGACCAGGAATGTGTAATTTTTTAGTCAATACTGGAAAAACTCATGAAATGCATAATGCACGAACAAAATGACAATCCTTCATGACGAGGCCTTTGCTGTTGCTTTATTTTGGTTGTTTACTACTGCTCGGGTCTAGTAATGTCTCTGTGTCGGACTTTGTTGTGCTAGTGTTCCATATATCTATCTGATCTTCCCTCTGTCATCTTTATCAGGTGATTCCAGGTTTATTATCCCAACCTGCAGAGAGTAGCGAAAAGCCTTCTGGTCTTTTTGCATATGTATCTACCAGAGCCTTCAAAGAACAGAAAGGAGAGGGTAATGCTTTATGCTGGCAGATAAGGAAGTGTAACTTAACCAAGTCTACTTTGGTTGGTGGAGTGACTTTGGCGGAGGTATAAAAAGTGTCTGCCATGCTTTCTTATATCCAGGAAGAAAACTTATATGTTCATTGTTGGAATTTGTGCACTAAGATTCTAAGATGGTTCCTTATAAAAAAATTGTGCAATAGGATGGTTTTTCTTTGAACTGTGCCAAATTGGATTGTCCCAAATAGAAAATCTGCTGTCAATATATTTTGGAATGTGTCAAATTAGAATATCCCAAATTGAAATCTGTTGTGAATATATTTCCTCAACTCAGTGAAGATGTCTCGAATTCTGGTCAGTCATAAGGCTGTGTCCATTTTCCTCGAAGGGAAGTTTGAATGTGTTTCATAACACAGAAAGGTTATGTCAGGCTCACTTTAATTCCTCTCAATACAACCTCCTTTTCCATTTAGTTTTTGAAAAGGATTTCTCATGTTTTCCCAACAAACAGTAAATACTTACTTTTTCAGTCCTGCTGTTGTTATTTGTGCCAAGTCAAACTACGGCTCTTAATTCGGGATAGAGGAATTAAAGATTTCTCATTCGGCTCTCTGGTGCAAGTGTTTCGGCTCTTTTTCTCGCATGCAAGTTTATTTTAGCCGCAGATGCTCAATATGATTTACTATGCAAAGGGTAATAAGTTGCTGTAGACATTATTCGTCGTCCTCAGTTTGTTCTTTGTTTCTCTGATTGCTTTTATTAGTTTTGGGACAGAAAGAGTTGGGGTATCTGGATGGGTATATGTGATGCGAGGTAAAATGGCTCCTCAGAATGCATAACGTGGTAGCAGCTGTTACTGATATAGATAGGTGATATCAGCTGTTACCGTAAAATAGAGCATGTGTGTACATCATGGTATGCTAGTATAGGGTGTAGCTTAGATTTGGTATCCAGAGGTATTCTTGCAATAATTCTGTTTTTAATGTACTCACGATTCTTATCCATTTCTATCATGTTGTCCCATCATCATTTGCTGTCTGTTAAAAGATGTCCAAAAGTTGTGGAAGATGAATCTTATGTACGAGTTCATGGTCTCTAAAGCATAAAATTTACACCAGCATACCTCCCATGGGAACAAGAAAAAAAGAACTTAGTATTGGGTAGCTTCTTGTAGCTGCCATACTCAAATCTAGTTCATTGTATCTGACTTTCAAATATCTCAGAACCTTGTATATCATTGTAGTTTTAAAACTATCAGGTTTGTTAATAAAGAAATTGAATGCTAATTTTGCATTGCTACTTGTTATCCATCTCATAGATTTATGTTATTAAGCTTAATTTAATTTGGCAGAGATATGACCATGTCTGACATTGACAATTCATAGATTTTCAAAATTGATGTTAATGATGTCTGAAGAGCTATGAGTTATGACAATCACCTGTAGATTCTCTTTCATTTCCCAAAAATTCCTGTTGCATTTCAATGCAGTTCTTAGTCCATTTTATCATCTTCCCTTGTCATCTGCCAAGGTGTTCTATGTGAAAATGCCGTAGGTTGTTCTGTCTAAAAGATTACAGTGAGAGGCATGGTGCTATTTCGGAAAGCATGCAATAAGTTTAGCTAACTCATAGGAATCTGGGAATAAATTTTTTTTTTAGTTAAAGCATTATGAAGCTTACCTGTTTCTATACTTATGTATCAGATACCATCACGAGTAAAATGTTCTCTAGCTTATAAAAAACATATCAGACAAGCTAATGCTAACAATTTTTGTAAGTGTCATGCTGCTCAAAATAAGTGATTTCATATCGAGCTCTTTCTAGCTAGTGTAGAAGTTGTTATCTTTTACTTCTAGAGAGTCCATACCATCAGTCACTGACAGTAAGCTTTCTTGTTTTACACTAGATTATCTTTTTTACTTCTAGAGAGTCCATACCATCAGTCACTGACAGTAAGCTTTCTTGTTTTACACTAGATTATCTTCTTCCTTGAAGGGTTGACGATTTTTCACATTAATGTTTTTTCCACAGTCAATACTTGCCCTTATCGTATTTTACAAAGTAAACCCTACAATGACATTTTTGTATGTGATTGAGAGTGATCAAAGTTTATAATTTCTCTCAGAGTCAAGACGCACAATCTTTAACACTTAGCTCCTCTGGAAGATACATGGGCCTATGTGACAAGCGCAAGCTTCGCATATGGGAAATACCAGCAAAAGATTCTGATCAAGCAGTGCTTCAGAAAATCAGGTTACATCATACGAAAACCTTGAGCACTCTAGCTTTTCATCCAACAGAGAGGATTGTTGCAGCTGGAGATGTAACAGGAAGGATCTTAATATGGAGGGGTGTTGGGGAGCAGAACTTATCATCTGGTAATAAACAGAGAAATGGAGGACTAATGAAGGATATGGAGGAAAAGCCTGGAGTTAGGGGAAACGATGATGCTGATTCTTGTACCACAAGGCATTGGCATTCTGCAGAAGTGAAAGTTCTCTTTTTTTCTTCCGATGGTGCCTATGTGTACTCAGGTATAAAGTAAATATGAGCAGCGTTGTTGGTTGTGTAAAGACGAGTTTAAAACCTTGTACTGATGGGGATGTTCACGTGCATGACTTATTGCATTGAAACATCATAGAACTAGAAAGTAGGAACTTTTTAGGCACATCTCTTTTATTTACTTGGAATTTAGACTACAACATGAATTATATCAATTCGATGTTTACTTAAATTTAGCAACTTTTTAACTTGATCCAGGTGGGAAGGAAGGAGTTCTTGTGGTTTGGCAGTTAGACACCGGGAAGCAGAAATTTCTCCCGCGGATAGGATCCCCCCTTTTGTATTTTACCATCTCATCTGATCCTTCTCTGTCCTCTGTAAGCATATTTGTCTATAAAGTGAAGGTAGTTGCAACTGAATTTTGTTTTTACTAAGTAAGTTTGTCCAGATATCTTGTGCAGATAACCGAATCCACCTTCTCAAAATGCCTTCGATGGAGGTATTGAGATCCATTCAAGGAATCAAGGTTTGTTCTTCTCCTCTCTCTGAGGCAAAACACTATTCGAAAAGATTACGAGTGGAGAAAAAACTTCATGCCTGTCATCATTTCGCTAGGACACTGTTCTGTTTTTATAATACATAGGGAAAAAAGATCCAGGTTCATTCATGCTGTTTTTATATAAGATGAGCATCAGATAGTAAGAAAATTGGATAAGAAAGCTTCGGCGTGTTGTTTCCAAGCACTAGAACAAACAGCCATACCTGTTACTTTCAGCTCGCATTTTCCTTGTAGGTTTGTACGTATTTTCTTTATATGGTTTTTCTGTAGATTGGTTATCATAACTTTGTGCCATATTTATATGAGCAATGCTAAAGATTCCTCCCGCCTAATTGTTGCGGTGGTTGGGTAATCCTCTTTGCGCATGTACTATAATGTCTTTGCTTGGAGTGTTTGGTTAATCCATTCAAAACACTTATCTCCATCTTACCTGATATTTTGACATAATATATTTCAATTTGCCCTTTGGGAGTCCTTACAGCTTTAATTTTCAGCTTCGTAGCACACTCCTGGACACGTTCGATGGCTCATCTGAAGGAATTGTTTTTAACTCTGCTACCGGGCTAGTTGCCATACGTTCAGAAAATTACTGTGTCCAGTTTTATAGCTTGTTTGATGACCGTGAGGTTTCTGAGGTAAGTGGATTGAAAATAAGTGGCATGAGTTGATATTTTCTTTTCCATTTAGCGCTAAACTTCTCCCGTTAACCCCCACCATCACAAAAAAGAAGAAAAAATTGGAAAATGAAAAAGAACTTGGAACCTAATTTTGTTTTACCCTCTTTTCAGTTGCACACATTCCTGTGGTTCTATCTTTTTTGTTTCGGTCAGTTTACATGGTTGCGTCCCTGGAGTATTAGCCTTTCACTTTGATTCATAGGGAGGGGTTCACCTTTACTTGTCCTTAATTGTTTGTAGGTTTTCTGGACATCTGTTGTTCCCACCTTTATGATTAGGAGCTATGCGTTCTTATTTTACAGGCAAAGCTTTAGATATACCCAAATATTAGTGTGAGAGGAGGGAGTGGGATTAGGGAAGAGCAAGCATTTAAACACGTAGGTGTACTTTTGGCAAGCAGCTCTCCTCTTGCAGTAATGCTTGAAGTATGTACTCTTTTTACTAGAGTTGACTGTTGATTTTGCCTAATCTATCCATTTGTAGGTTCAAGTTTGTGAAAGAAGCCACCAACCAGCTGATGAAGTCACGGTATAGAATTTTTTTCCTGATTGATCTTCATATTTTATCTATGAAATCTTGAACAGCTATATCCCTGTATTTGGATCAGTATTATAATTTTCGATATGCTTGTGTGTGTGTGTGTGTGTGTGTGTGTGTGAATGATTGAATAAAAGTTCGTCTCTGTGTTTTCGACTAGTCCACTTCAACTGCATAAAGCCGTACACCTAGAATTGAAAAAAAAAACATTCCCTACATCCTAGAATTAAATAACCTAAGAAATTGATTCAGCTTGTCTATTGCCTTGTATCATGTGCTTCTGCACCAAGTTTCATGCCAAAAATTGGAAATGGAACCTAATATGACATTAATGAATTTACATGATACTCATGAATGTAGGTGCACATGTGGTCCTACGAGATGTTTGAAAACTGAAATAAGAAATAACAGCATCTTTCAGTCTGCCTAAGGCCTCATTTGTTTGCACTTAATGGAGGTCTGAATCTTAATCATTCAGATCTCAGACATTAAGTGCGTTTGTTTTTAAAGTCCTGAATCTTAATTATTCAGATCTTAATCATTAAGTGTGTTTGTTTTTTTACTTAACAACCACTTAATATGTCTGAATAGGTCTGTATGATTAAGATCTGTAACAGAGACTTAATTTCATTAAGATGCTATCACAAATTCATTATTAATTGCCGCCACCGCCTACCATTATCAACTACCACTATGCCGCCACCACCACCATACTCAGCCACCGCCGGCACCGGCACCGCCACCGCCACCGCCACCACCACCACCACCACGCCACCATCATCCTCAATCATAGCTTCCACCATTATCGACCATCACCATCCACCATCCCACCACTCCGACCACCATCATTGTCACTCACATTCAACATTTATCCACCTCAACTACCACAACCAACCACCTCATCACCATTAACAACCGCAATCAGCACCGCCTATCATTATAACCTACCACCACATTTCTCAATCACAAACCACCACTCGCCGTTCTTAACTATCACTACCTACCACCACCATCATCAATCATAATTGCCACCACTACCAATCACTACTAGCTACTAGCATGAACCACCATTATCAACCAAAACTACCACCAACCACCGCCTTTAGTCGGCATTCACCCATTAACCATCACTACCAACAACTTTCATATTTTAAACTATATATTTTATTGATAGAATATTAGATTTTTTTCAAATAAAGATAAATTTTATGCATTCAGATGTTAAAAATCAAACAGTCTTAATTTTTGGTATTCAGATCTTAATACACATCTTAATATATCCGGATGTGTATTCAGATTCAGATGACTTAATCTTAATACACATCTTGATATTCAGATATGTATTCAGATTCAGACGTCTTAATCTTAAAAAAAACAAATGAGGCCTAAGAGCCCATGCATCACCTTAGTTCCCCAGATTTCGAGCGCAATTTTGGGGCAGAAAGTAATTTTTTTATCCAGGAAGTGTATTTCGTTAAATAGTACCAAGAAGGTACTGCAACATGTCAAGAAGGCTAGCTACAGTGTCACAACTACCTCTCTAAATTCATATGCTACAAAATTTCAACAAAATCCATATGATCTAAGCTACCCTTAAGCCAAAATAAAGATTTTGTAAGCATCTATTCTTTACAAAAAATATGATGTTTTCCCCTCCAGAACATCTTTTATTTCTCTCTAACCAGGTAGTCCACAAAAATGCATAGTGGAGAACTCTTTCCCAGAGCTTCTTCTTCCTTCTTCCCACTTTCTGTCCCTTCCAGTCTTTTCATAAAGACTTCACACTATGGGGCAGAAACTAAACTCAACAAGGCTAGAAGTTCAAGAGCTCAGACCATAATGTGGATTTTCCCTTTTGTGTATCGGCTATCAAAAACTTTTCTCTCCAAAAAATTTTCCTATGAAAAGTTAAGAATGAAAAAAACTTAGCCAATATTGGCATTAATTTGGCTGTTGTACTCTGCCTTGTGCTTCGCATCACTAAACATCTTAACTATTACGTTCCTATCTTGAGTTCCATAGTCTTCATACTATACATGACAACATAGACTCCTGGGACAAATTGCCTAGATGGTTAGAAGCCCTTCTATGTAGAACAGTACTTTTTTTTTTTGAAAGTAATATCATAATATGAACAAGCTGTTTAAAAGTTTTGAGCGTTGAAAAGTTTTTTTTTTCCATTTGTTGCAGGTGGTAGTGAATTTGGTGGCCCTCTCTCTAGAGGGTTCTATCATGATTACTGTAGAAACCAGACTTGCTGAAGAAGGAATAGGGGGTCTTGTATGTCTGAAGTTCTGGTCATGCAGCTCTTCAAATAAAGACTTCAGCTTATCCACTGTTGTCTATGAGCCCCACAGGTTCTCTCTTGTCTAATTCTTGGAGCTCCTTGTGCTCTAATAAACTGGGCAGTACTTTTCTCCTGTAAAATCTACCTATAGTCCAGGTTCCTTTCATGAATTGACTTTCAAGCTCTGCTGTGTTTGCAGAGATTCTGGTATTTCATCCATTGCTTTCCACCCTTCGCGTAACATAGCTGTTAGTACTTCATGGGGTGCTGATTTCAAGGTAAGCAGATGGGTTCAAGTGACTTGCTAAATTAGCCATTCTTAAATAACACTTTGTTGTTTGGTAGGTTTGGGTAGGAAGTCAGGAGATGCAGCAAAAAGAGCGGATGCAAAATGCTGGATGGACATGCCATTCTGTTGGTTCTTACAAGTATGTTTGCCCTAAATTTTACATTATAGAGAAGTTGAATTGTTTGGTTTTATTCTATTATGTTTACTGTAGAATGTCTAAAGAAAAATGACTACAACGAGATAAAACAATGACCACCCTGTAGAAAAATCCTAACTGTTTAAGAAAAGAGATTCAAGATGAAAATATCTCTTTCTTTGCGGTTCATTCAGTATCATTCATTTGTACATGAGAGATGGTTACTTAGCACCCTAGCGACCAGCTTTCATTGGCATTTAGTATCCCCCACCTTCCCTTTTTTTTTCCCAGTTTATGCGAACCTTCGAAGCTGATTAATTTTTTGTATGAATTCGGAAATAGAGTTTTCAATTTCTTGAAATAATTTACATATTTAGAAACCACTTAACCACATAAAAGGTACTATGAGTTATAGTAGTTAAACCAGTCAAAATATTTAAAAAGTTTTTGCAAAAAATGTGGTCAATTTCTTTTTTGTTTGAATCTCCAAATAGTAATAGGTTCATAAATTGAAAATGAGGGAGTATGATACTCCGCCAATGTTAATGACTACAACATAATGAATGAATAAAACCTCTATTTTCTTGTTTGACATGGTTTTCTCGCCTTAGAAAAAAGCCAATGACAGCTGCCGCCTTTTCTGGAGATGGTACTGTGCTGGCTGTAGCTGCAGAACGAGTTATTACATTGTGGGATCCAGAAAAGAATATTCTTGTGGCGACAGTTGGGGAGAGTCTTGAGGTTAGTTGTTGACACATCAGTATCAACTTTACTCTTTTGACCTATCAGAAAATATTAATTTGACACTTCTGAGTTCAAGATTTAAATTATTTGCTTTGGTGAAAGAAAGCTTTTTACCTAGTATTTGAATCATTTTTACCACCAGTTGTTCTTTATGGCTCAATTCTGAGTTACTGCCCAGAAAGTTCCATTGCAGATTTGATGCTCTTCTTGTGGTACATTGTACACTTCTATTATTCGTTCCATAATATTGATCTGTACAATATTTTCTCATTTAAACTATTTTCTTTGTGCAGCCAATCTCTTCCTTAGAATTTATTGGGAAGTCAGATTATATTGTAACCACATCACAAGGTTCTAATGCACAAGTATCAGTTTGGAGCATGTCAAAGCTGTCTGTAGTATGGTCTTACAAGCTTAAAATAGAAGGTTTGTATATCTCTTGTTTCTCATGCTTTAGCAGTTTATGATAATTCGTAATCCCTTTTTTTAGAAGGTAATGTTTCTAGTATATTCATAACGTCATCAGCAGAGTATATACTGGAAACCAAAATAGGAGTGTTACATCAAAAGAACCAAAAATACAATCCTTGTTCTTCTTACAAGGAGCTTAAAATATCTAGAACTGAAACATCATAATACACCAAAAACAGAAAAAGCAGAATACACTTCATCTTGATTCTCCGGAGGGGGTTGCTTATATCTTCAAAACATTTCGAGTTCCTTTCCTTCCAAACTGTCCACCAAATAGTTGTTGGGACAATTTTCCATTCGTATTAGTCTGTGGTAAAGGTTGCCCCTGAGTTCCAGCTTAGTAAGAGTTCTAGGGTTCTCCCTGACACTAACCATCTAGTACCTCTGAGGTTGATGAACAAATCCCATAGCTGGTTGGTCACTTTACAATGTAGAAACAGATTGGCTAATTGTCTCAGCATCCTGTCCACACACTGAAATCCAAAATCACCTTTCTCTTAGTTTCTCAAATCATAAGTTTAGCCATGGGAAGAAAGAGTAAAGGATGCAAAAAAATTGACATGGTGAAGATACAAAACCAGAGAAACTTACAAGTGACTTTCTCCAAACGACAATTTGGCCTCTTCAAGAAGGCTACTGAACTCCGTACACCCAGATACAATTGGTATACCCCTCTTCCTTAGGTTCTCCTGAGTAAAGACAGCTTCCCTAACCACCAACGAAGAAAAGCATGCCATTTGTAAGGCACCCTTACTTTGTAGTTTTGCTCCCTAGGCCATAACTGAGTTGGTCACTTTACAATGTAGAAACAGATTGGCTAATTGTCTCAGCATCCTGTCCACACAAATAACACCCAGATACAATTGGTATACCCCTCCTTAGGTTCTCCTGAGTAAGGACAGCTTCCCTAACCACCAACTAAGAAAAGCATGCCATTTGTAAGGCACCCTTACTTTGTAGTTTTGCTCCCTAGGCAATAACTGAGTTGAGGACCCTCCTGGTTCAAATCTTTATATGCTGAGCTGTCTGAGTTAATACCACTACTATGTTTCTACCGTGTGAGTGTATCTTCACCTTCCTGTAGTCCTTTGCCTTGTTCCAAATGTTATAAAACTCAATTGTTCTGTGCACATCCCAGTCTTGTAGGGGTCCCATGAAAGTCAGGTTCCAACCTTGTGTAGACCAAAGATCATTCAAAGTAACTCCCTGTTATTGGTTCAAATTGTAGATGTCAGGATATAGTTGTTTTAAGCTTCCGGCACCCTACCAGTTCTCCTCCCACAATTGTGTTTTCCTTCCATCTTTCACATTAAGACTCAACTTATCCTTCAGGCTTGGCCACAAATTCCTTTTGGATCTCCAGAGACAGACTCCATAAGTAGTGTTAACCCCTCTAGTCATTCAAAAATTTACCTTTCCATATTTTACCCTAGTTACATTGCCCATAGTGCTTGCTCCTCCTTTGGAAACCTCCACAACCACTTCTAATATCTAGGTGAAGGGGTCATATTCATCTGGGGGAGATTTTGTTTGCTGTAGGCTCTCCTCATATCTCACTGCACTTCTATGATAAATATTAGAGTTGCATGGTTTGGACTACATCTAGTGCGCTATTTCTTTTCTAATGCCAAACTCAGACTGGACTTTTGGGGAAATTTAAAGCTATTTCATGCTAATGAAATCAGTGCCAAAAATTTAAATTGCTGCTTTGGAATAAGAAATCAGGAAATGACCAAAAGAGACTCAGAAACTAAGCTAAGGTGATAAGTGAGGCTTGCTCAGTTGGTAAAGCACTTCCACCCACGACCGTTATGTCTTGGGTTCGAGTCAAGCTTGAGGAGAAGTGTGAAAACACTACAGGTCCTCCTAAATTGGGAGGGAATTTAAAAAAAAAACCTAAGCTAAGGTTTCCAAATTTTGCGCCAATTATGTACTCAAAACTAAAAGGTCTGAAGAAGTCTAGCAATTAATGATAAACTTGTTGGCAGGGAGGAGTTCTGTTTGCACAATCCTTTATATTGTTATGTAATGTATCAGACATTACCGCAATTCATTTGTCAATGTCTCATCCAACTTGTACTTACTGATTGCTGCAGCTGTAACTTGTGCGATTGATGATTCTTTATTTGCCATCCTGGCCCTTGGTCCAAAGTCATTAGGATCTACGGATGGTGTGATCTTATTATTCAATGTTGGAGATCCTGTTCCCACAGCGAGCTGGCTTGTAAGAAAGGTAATGATTCCTCTCCTCAGTTTTGAGTTTGTTTTTCTGTTTTTGGAAGTTTTCAGTTGGGAACTTGATGTTAGTGGTGGTGAATCTTGATCTTGTGAAGGCTGTTGAGAAAATAATTACCTTCTCCCTGTCTTTGTTTTTATCTGTCTTCATTCTCTCGTGTTTCCTGCACCTAGTGTACAGATGTTTTCTGTTGCTTTCTGTTGAATTTTTGCGTCTCTTCTATTTTGCTATCACCTTCACTCTTCTGAAGACGCCATTCGCAGTTGTGTTGTGTGTATTTTTCTGACACTGTTTCTTGCCTTTCTAATTTAGTTCAGACACTGGGCGACATAATGCATCTTCTAGTCTTTCTTCTAAGGTGGAAATTCCATCTATAAATAGGGTCAGAACTGGATGTCTTTACTTTGTTTGCGTCTCATTCTTTCTCTTTATAGGCAAAAGGTGCTTCACTTGCTTTTATTCGTGGAAGTCCTAATTCGGAGGGTGGTGTTACTGATGGCAAATCAGTGCAGTTGCTGTTAGCTTACCTGAACAGTGATCATGAATATGCTCTTTTTGATCCACTCAACAGTGACACCCACATACACAAGATAAGCCGAGGAAGTCTCACTGATCTTGAGGAAACAGGTGTGTACCATTTTGTCTGCCTAAGTTCATGTCTAATATGTCAAAAGCTTTTATGCATCTCAGTTTCTGGCCTTTATTACTCTGGGTGATATATAGGTGCCTTTTGTCGGTGCTTCAGACTACCTTGGATTGAACCAGTACCAAAGTATATGAAATAAACCTTGTTCTTAGAAACTTTAAGGCGCACTACAAGCCTTAAAATGATAGTGCCCTGAGGCAAAGATGTATGGTTACTGCATGATGTCTTGTGATTAGTGCTGGCAAAATGAGGCCATATTTTGTCAACCCGCCTAATCCGCCCATATTTAAATGGGTTGAATGAGTGATATTTAAGTTGGGTAAAATTTGGGCTTCCACCCATATTCAACCCGGAAAAATATTGGTATTCATGGGTAAACCGTGGATAAAATATTGGTTAGCTTAATGGGTTGTCTTCCAGCTTTTGCTCACTAAGATACCTGATACTATTATTTTTGAACTCCTCTTCCTTCGTATGTTTCTTCTCAATATAGTTGACTATGTGAGTATTTTTCTTTTTTCTACTAAACATTGTAAGTATTTAGTATTCTTTAGAAGTTTTTTCAGAAAATATCCTGTTCTTTTTGGTGGGATTTAACTAGTTTGTTGTTGTTGTTGATCTTGTTCTTCTTAGGTGCATACATAAATACCAAAAACAGTTTAAAAACCAGAAGCAAATTTGTATAGTTTTCCCATTTGTTTTTGAAGAGTACATCTTAACAAAGAGAATATTTATTTGTTTCACTTGTACTACATGACTTTAAATAAAAGGTACTCAAGATTATGTTAAGAATTTAGTTTTTTGCTCTTTTTCTTTTTTTATTACTATTATTAGTATTATTATTATATTTTTTTTGAATTTGTTTAGTTTTATATTGGATTGAAGTCAATATATGAAAAAAGTGGGAAATGCACAATGATATGTATTGTTAGTGATATTGCTTGAAGTGCATTAAGCACGAGTAACTTAAATTTACAATATGATAGTCAAATTTGAATATATTTAATAATGAAGAGTATATATTGTACCAGTTAAGCTTATATCTAAATAATCTGAAAATTAAAAAATTGCACTTGAAAATTAAACTTAGATAATATGGGTTAACACCTCAAAAAAAAAAAAAAATTCTTTCTCAAGAAAATATGGGTGAACTCATATTCTACCCGCCCATTTGACACCCAATGCGTTTTTTACTCAGCATGAAATATGACTGTCGTAACTGATGAAATTATATGCTCATCCTATCTGCAGGAAAGTTTGGTTATGCATCTATCTACGGGGACCTACCAGAATTTAGCTTAGAGAAAAAACAAGCCCCATTAGTCACATCAGTGCCATCAGAAAGGCATTGGGAGACTTTATTTAGTGGACCATCTCACAATCTTCCTCCTCTTACTAAATTGTGTTCGCTATTTCTTGAATCATTATTGGAGAAGAGGAGTAGTGCAGTTGAATGATCGCCTGTAGTCCAGTTGAGCTTTGTTGAAGGCAGAATCGCTGGTGTAACCAAGGCCGTTGTCATCATTGGGATTTAACCCGCTGTTAGCTGAGAGAGCTGCCATTCCTGCACATATCTTACTAGATGGCAGCTCCAGGGTGTGAATGATGGCAGCTCCAGGAAATCAGGTCCAAGAAGCGAATCAGCCGATCCATAGAGCTGTCTGAGTTAAAGAAAAAATGCCCAGATTGAGTGGGTTTGAAAATTTTGGTAGCATGAGTTTAGTCTGGACACTTAATTTTTTTACCATGTAACTTAATGAGCCTGCAAGGATAGCAGGAATGCGAATACTGAATAGATGTACAAATTCTCTCTTGAGCAATTGCTTCTTCGGTTATGTCATGTTGTGCCTAGTAGTATCTTCTGGGAGAGGATTCTGTGTAACATTCATGGAATCGCTGTTGAACTGTTGAGCTTTTGGTTTATGAACATTTCAACTGCCGACTTATGAGTGTAACTGGCTTATAAGTCAATTCTCAGGCGAAGAGATAGAATGAAACGAGCTGTCTTGTTTTTTCTTCATTGATTGTCGACTCCTTGTAGGAGTCGAGTTGCATTTCTGGTACATTTGGCATGCAATTTTCTGTCTTATTGTATGAAGATTATTATTTTCTTTTTATCATGTTTCGTTGTGATTGGTGATCAAAAATAGGTGGTGCATGAATCGTGATAATAACATGATGAAAATTATTGGGTAGAAAAATATTATTATCGTTGATGATAAGTATAAAAATAGGGTTCTAGTGATAGCTTATATAATATTGGAACGCTCATTTTGAGCGGTAAAAATTGAAAACATCCAAGTGTTTGTTGAAAGAAGTATTTTATCTGTAAGAGCAGGAATAATTGTAAAGGAAACTCTTGCATAAATGAAATTAAGTTTTTCCTTTTGTTAGAAAAAAAATATTGAAAAATAGTTCCTGCTACATGGAAAAGAGCGAGATGACGCTATAAATTTGTGTCATGCGCAGTGTTGCTTCCTTGGTCTTTCAGTGCGTGATAAATTGAAAACAACAACATTCAACTAACATGTCAACTATTAACTTGTGAGTTAGTGATTCTGCGATGGTATCAAAGTATACAATTAGTGCACCTCTCGACACTTCAAAAATTGAATCCGTTAAAGATTTTTAACGAAACATAATTGAAGATTGTTATATCAAGTTCTTCAACAAATGCATCTATCGTGTTTAGGGGTGGTAAATGGGCGTGTTGGGCTGAATTTGGGCGGATCAAGATGAGCTAAATAATGGGTCATAACCCAACTCGCCCAACTTGACCCATATTTTAGAATCATGTTCATCTTGCATAAAAAAATTTTAGGGGGTGCGTCCGGAGAGGGGTGGGGGAGGAGGGCGTGGGTAAAGTAGGGGTATGGTGTGGTGGTGTGGCAGAGAAATTAAAAATATAAAGTAAAAATTTTAAAAATATAAAGTAAATTTTTTTTTAAAGGAGTTTGCGTTGGGAGGTAGGGTGACAGAAAAACTAAAAAATAAAAAATAAAAAATAAATTAAAATTTTTTTTAGAGAGTTTGCGCTGGGGTAGGGTGACAAAAACACTGAAAAATAAAAAATTAAAAATTTAAAATAAAAATAAATATTTTTTAGAGGGTTTGTGCTGGGTGGAGTAGTGCATGCGAGGGAAGAGTAGGGGTAGAGTGAGTGATGTAGAGAAATAAAATAATTGAAAATACAACCAAAAAAGTAAAATTTTTTTTAGAGGTTTTGAGTGGGGTAGGGTGTAAGGGTGGGGTGAGGTGGGTGAGTGGCGTAGAAAAATAAAAAAATAAAAAATAAAAAATACAAAAAATAAAAAAATTGGAGCAAAATTTCTAAATAAGTTAGGCGGAGATACTTTATTTTGGGTGAGTTTCATGGATTATATTTGGACGGTTAAATAGGTCAGAATGAGCTATAAAAGATAATGGATTAACTTAAGAATCCAGGAAGGGGAGGGGGAATGAATGCCAAATCTGAAGCAAACCGAAAAGCAGCTACCATTGATCAACCTTATTCAGGCACATCAATCAAAGATCTTGCTTACAGGATAACTATTGGTATTGGTAGAGTCGCATTCAATCCCGTCTTTTTGCCCTTTGGCTGGTAATCACATTATCCAAATTGAGCCATGAACTAAAATATTTGTAGCCATCCTATTAATCTCTGGGCTAGTTGGACGGATTAGATGAATTTGGGATCAAATTGGCACCCTTAATCGTGTTTAATTAAGTTAAAATTGTTAGACCCGCATCTCCTAATAAGAGAGAAGCAGCTAAAAGTTTAATAATACTTACTAGTATTATTCATAATACAGTAGAAAAGGAAAATTAATGAAAAAGCTGATGCTGTGGTTTATAAGTTCCAGCTTAAGGAGGGTTTGATGTCAAATTATCAGCCGTCTTACTATCAAACATGAGAGTTGCAGCTGCTGGTGGCTGATGTTTATCCATATCGTCGTCGTCGTCATAGACAGTAGTACTCTTTCCTCGATCAGAAACTTCTTCAGTTTGTTTTACTGCTGCAATATTGTGTGCAGTTGAGAAGAGGTCAACAGTTTGAGAATCAGCAATGTTACTGCCTTGTTGATTCTGAATATTGCGAGCACTAGAAAAGAGATCCACAGGTTGAGATTCAGCAATCTTTCCTCCTTCAAGAGGGGTGCCTGCTTTGTACCTTATTCTCAAAGCATCATCTTCACTTAGTCTTGCTTGAGCTGTCCCGTGACCGTGAGTAATATCATCTTTGCTCTTTGCCATGATTTTATAATATATTGCTTCTCTATTTTTGTTTAGGTATAAGATTGGTGATGCACTCAGTTTTATTTAGTTATATAAGCACTGCATGCAGCGGTGAGCGTGGCATGCATGTTTCTCTATATAAGAAAGGAAGACAAGTGTGATCTATTTGTGAAGACGTGGACCTTCTTTCTTGCTGCCTAATAGCTCTTTGAACAATTAGCACAACCTATTAAACAAATGTTATAACGTAACTCAAAGTTGAGAATAACATAAACAAATTGATGACATTATCCTTCTTTGGCAAGAAATGATCCAACATACCTCACTAATGAGTCAAACTTTTAAATGAGATTTTCCAAAGGAGAAAACCTATATGCTATAATAGTTTCAGTAACCTAACATAAATATTACTCCTTTCCGACTCACATGAATACAAAGTTTAAATATTAACTCAAAATATATATTATCTTTCTTTTTAATTTATATGAACATATTTTTTTTAGTCCGTATAAAAATAGAAGGACCCTTTTCCGTATTTGATAATATTAATTTTATTGAATAACTTATAGCCACATAAAATATATATATTTTAATTTACTATAAATTTAAATTTTTTCTCTATAAATTTTATGTTCAGTCAAATAAACTTATTTAAACTAAAATAAGGGGAGTACTTTTATCGTAGTGAATGTGAAAGATATTATGAAACAAGTGAGAGAATATGACAAAAATGGTTTCCTTTTGTTTGGAACGAGTGTAAAATAGGTTTTTAAATCGGAAAAAATTCAAATATCCCCTATACTTTGCGAAAAGGGCCAAATACATCCCTTGTTAAAAGTTTGGCCTATATCCAACCTTGCCGTTACATTATTGGCTCGGATATCTCCTGAAATTTAAACGGAGCCAAATACCGTCCTCAACTTTACGATAAGGTCTATATATAACTCTCGTTTTTTTAAAAAAATATATTTTTTTTTGTAAAAATATATTTGTAAAAATTAAAAAAAAATTGTTGAAAATATTTTATTAAAATTAATTTATTTTCTGTTTTACAACAAAAAAAATGTTTTTACAAATTTATTTTTCCAATTTTTCCGGTTTTAAAAAAATGAAAAAAAATGAAAAATGAAGAAAAAAAGTATTTTTACAAAAGCAAAAATAATTTGTTGAAAATATTTTGTTCAGTTTTGAAAAAATAAAAATATTTTGTTAAAAATTAAAAATGTTCTAAGTCCTCTGTTTTTACATTTTTTTCCAGTTTTTACAAAAAAAAATATTTTGTTAAAAAAATAATTTTTGCAATTTGTTTAAAGTTTCACAAAAAGAAATGTCTTTTTCTTTTGGAAATGTTCTAATTTCGTTTTGTAAAACTTTAAAAAAAATGTAAAAATTAATTTTTTAACAAAAATTTTTTTTGTAAAAACATATTTGTAAAAAATGTAAAAATGTAAAAACATAGGAATTACAACATTTTTATTTTTTAAAAAAATATTTTTATTTTTTAAAAACTGAATAAAATATTTTCAACAAATTATTTTCGCTTTTGAAAAATGTTTTTTTCTTCATTATTTAGTTTTTTAATTTTTTTTTTGTAAAAACTGAAAAAATAAATTTGTAAAAACTATTTTTTTTGTTGCAAAAAAGGGAAAAAAATCATTTAACAAAATATTTGTCGTTTTAAGAACTTCAACAAATAATTTTTAGTTTTTACAAAAAAAAATTATTAAAAAATAAGGGTTATATATAGACCTTATCGTAAACTCTAGGGGGTATCCGGACCAATAGTGTAACAACAAGGTTAGATATGAGCCAAACTTTTAACGAGAGGTATATTTAGCCCTTTTCGCAAAGTATAGTGCGGTATTTGGACCTTTACCCGTTTTTAAATATACTCATGAGCATTTTGGTATTCTAAGTTTGTTAAAAGGTGAACATAAACTCACCTACGGTTTTTGTTTTATGTTTACCTTTAGGTTCTTGAAGTAGTAAAAAATTATACTCCATTTGTTTTAATCAACTAAAATTTATTTCCTTTTTTATTCATACTCAAATGAATGATTCCTTTTAATATTTAAAATAATTTATTTTTATATATTGATTTATAGTCATACAAAATATATATACTTTATTTCATAATTATAAATTCAAAAAAAAAATTTTAAAAAATGATGTCCAAACAAATAAGTTTATATACATTGAAACGGACCGGAAACATATAAAAAAAAATGAGCAATAAAAAGGGTGGGATTTCTATCATTTCCTATCTTTTGGATAACACTGTGAGGGAGTGGACAGACTCGACCCACAACAGATGGAGCTCAACTTTTTACTAACTTCAAACAAGAAAAGAAAAACAGTTTTCTTGGAACTGAATATAGTAGAATTACAGGCACGGAGAAGAAAAGCTCTCGTTGTTCCATTGATCAAGAATGGCATAGATTCTCTATAAACAGCTATTGTATGTCTCTTTTTACTGTTTCCTTGCCTTTCTGTTGATTATGGTTCTTTTCTGGTGCAATTTTCTAAACTAGGCTTCAATCATTTCTTGATTTCATGGCCGTCCCATTAAATTCAGTGTCCACAGTTACAAATCCATCACCTGAGAATCCAAGAAATTCTTGTGGATTCTTCACCCACATACCAAAGTTCCTTCCTTTTTTCCACTCTAATAAGACCATTTCAAGAATTTTTGCTTCTTCCCAAATAAGCCCACCTCTAAATAATATTTTCACTCTGCCCAACTGGAGGTCTGGCAAGAATGACCCAAGAAACAAAGAACTTAGACTTTATGATGCATTTCTATATTTGGAATACATGGTTGGGAAAGGCCATAAGCCTGATAAGATTCATGCAACTCAACTATTGTATGATCTTTGTAATTGTAATAAACTTAGAAAAGCTGCTAGAGTTATGGAAATGATGGTTACCTCTGGTACTATACCTGATGCTGCTTCTTACACTTTCTTGGTAAATAACTTGTGTAAGAGAGGAAATGTGGGTCATGCTATGCAATTGGTAGATAAAATGGAAGAATATGGATACCCTACTAATACTGTCACTTACAATTCTCTTATAAGAGGACTTTGTATGCGAGGGAACTTGAATAAAAGCCTTCAATTTGTCGAAAAATTGATGCAAAAGGGGTTGGTACCAAATGCATATACCTACTCCATATTGCTTGAGGCTACTTATAAAGAAAAAGGGGTTAATGAAGCAATGTTGCTTTTAGACAATATTATTGCCAAGGGTGGGAAGCCTAATTTGGTTAGTTACAATGTTCTCTTGACAGGGTTGTGTAAAGAAGGAAGAATAGATGAAGCAAAAGAGTTCTTTAGAAACTTGCCATCGAAAGGGTTTAATCCTAATGTTGTTAGCTATAATATCTTGTTGAGGAGCTTGTGCTTTGAAGGACGTTGGGAGGAAGCAAATGAGCTTCTAGCGGAGATGGTTGGAGAAGAACGTTCACCATCAATAGTAACGTACAATATATTGATTAGTTCCCTTGCTCTTCATGGTCAAACAGATCACGCCCTCAAGATTTTGGACGAAATGTACTTTGGAGAACAGTTCAAGCCAATTGCTGCTAGCTACAACCCTATAATTGCGCGTCTCTGCAAAGAAAGGAAAGTGGATGCAGTAATTAAGTGTCTCGACCAAATGTTAGAACGACATTGTAGTCCTAACGAAGGGACATACAATTCCATTGCAGTGCTTTGCGAGGAAGGAGTGGTGCACGAGGCCTTTTCTATTCTCCAGGCTTTGAGGATTAAGCAGAGCTCCTCCACTCATGATTTTTACAGAGCCGTGATTTCTGGTCTGTGTAGGAAAGGAAACACATTTGCAGCGTTTCAGCTTTTGTATGAAATGACAGCCCATGGATTCAATCCTGACTCTTACACCTATTCATCGTTGATCAGAGGATTGTGCTTGGAGAAGATGTTGGTTGCTGCAGTTGATGTATTTTACATAATGGAGGAAAATGGATATAGGCCTGATGTTGACAATTTCAATGCACTTGTGCTTGGTCTATGCAAATCAAGAAGAACAGACTTGTCGCTAAAGGTATTTGAGGACATGATCAGCAAAGGTTATATGCCCAATGAGATAACATATACCATTCTAGTTGAAGGGATCATACATGAAGAACACAAGGAGCTTGCATCAATAGTCCTCAAGGAATTGCATCTTAAACAAGTAATAAGTAGAAATACTGTTGAAAGACTTGTTATGCAATATGAGCTCGAACTTGAGGATATATTAGTACAGTGAATTTTTCACAACAATGGGTCAATATTGGGTCACAGGATGAGAAACTAATAAAGGCTATCTATTCATCAGCAAATGCTAATACACCAAATCAACAAGAACATTCTCATACTGCCGGTCATATGGAGAACTTTATACAACTAATAACCACTTGAGATACGATAGTTGGTTCATAGTAGGCTTTAAAGAGGTCAGATGAAACATGTTCTTTACTGTATTTTTACCTTAAGCTTACTCTGTTACTGGAATTAATGTTACAGAAATGGCTGAATATCTCCTTTATCTCAAGCTTTCTCACTATTTTGTATTAGAGTATAAGTTCTACAATGTACTAACAATGTAAACAAAGCTAGTTAAGGCAATTGCAAGTAATTCTCTAAGTTGTATTGTACTACTTAGTTTTAGACAGAAATAGTAGCAACTCTGAAATTCTTTTTGCCTAAGTTGCGCAGACTCTTCATTTATGGTGTTGCACCCGTCTCGACACGGGACGGGAGCGGATGCGGGAGCGGGATACGTCCCGGAGTCGGTCAACTAACTTCGGATACTTTGACCTAAGTCCATCGACAAATCTGGGGGAAATTGACATTTTGATTTCTCAAAATTAAAAATAAAACAGATTTAAGACATGGGGAATGACATACTTTCAATATTGTAGTACTTTTGTCTTATACTTGATGCTTTATGTTTCGGTAAACTAAGAATTCAAGGGGTCGTGTTCTGTCTTCGGACTTCTGGTAGACAGTAGCAGCGATATAGATGGAGAGTTGGTGGAAGGCCTTGAATGACTTTCTTTTTCTCTTTTATAGCTCTATTTTTTATAATATTAAATTTTTTAGCCCAATCCCCGCACCCGTATCCATACTTGGATCCACACCCACGAATCTTAAAATTTTAATTTTGTCGAATCCTACACTCGGATCCATGTCCGTATCGGATGCCCGCCCCCGTGTCCGAGCAACTTAGCTTTTTGCTATAGTGTCTTTCTTGATTTTTCTAAGGCTCTGCATCCTGGTTCAAATCCAATTTAGTCTTCCAACTTCATTTGTACCTCCATTTTGGTAAGAAGGGTTTGGGCTGAATGCCTTTCTCAGTCTCTTATTTAGCAGTTTCTATGAGGAAAGAGGCAAGCCTAGATAATAAATGACATCCTTAGACTAACCAATCTTTTCTTGATGAGGTTAAATTTCTTATTTATTTTTTCTTTTAAAAAAGGGGGAGAAAGTTGAGCATGAAAAAATTGATGTTGGCCAAGGTGTAATCTCTAGCATGGTTACAAGTTACTGTCATGTCACAAATGTGAAAACTTTTAAACATATTTTGTAAATTCTACAGGCGCTAAGTTGGTGACTATTTTTGTGACATGGTCTGAAAAGTGTAATCTATTTTTATGTGCAGCAAAAGGAAATAAATGACTCCCAAGTCTATAGGCGGTTCAACTCATCATGAATATGAAACTAGACTTTGAAAGTTAAAAGGATTCTAATAGTAGAATAAAAAATAAGATACTTGGACACTGATTTTTTGTGTCTATGATAAACTTTTTCCCCATAGTTTTCATTTGCTGCTTCCATTGAATGCAAGGCAAGACAGCTAGCCACTTTACCTTTGCAACCTACCTTTACTTCAAATAGTCGTCAGCAGATTTTTGTACATGGATACCAATCCATTGGGTTTTGGGTACCCATTACCCTCAAATGCCAGACCCTGCTGCTTATATTCAGTTTGAGTATAATATGGAAATTGTTCCTGATATAATTATTTTCAAACCTTAATTATGGTTGGTCAAGTCTTTGTTTCCTAAATTCAAGAAAGTTTAAGACAGCTAAATGGAGAGTTTTGCTAGCAAGTCAACTTTGCGCTCGTAGGCAGGGGTGGACATAGAGTGCATCACATGGGTTCATAACAAATTCAGTAACTTTGTAACACCTTATACACTGTGTTCAAAGATTTAATAAATAAGTAATATAATGGATTTCAAACCCAATAAATTAAACAAAGTTGTGATATAATCTGGAACTCCACCCTCAAAGCTCAAATTTTGCTCTTAGGTTTCTTACTATGATTTTGAATGCAAAAACACTGCCTCGAGTGTACATTTATTTTGCGCAAAATCACCACCACACCTAATGTGTCTCTTACCATAGTTGGCCGCTTCTCACCCTCCCCTAGGTATCTAACACCAGCCCGTGGATTGCATTTCCCTCTCTTTACCTTATATCCAGTCTTCATATTCATTTCGACCATGTAATCCTCTCAAAGCACGCATTGATTTCCGGCTAAAAACTTGCAACAACTCAGCACAATGATTCGACATGTATTTGTTTAATTTTTCTTTTCATCTTGGCACTTGGAAGTTCTATTCAACATTACTTAACTTCTTTTTGGTTCTTGTAAATATGCAATGACAGTTATTTCTATAGAAACTACATTTAAGTGGTATGTACACTGGCTTTAACTCTTCATGATGACCTACTATATGATTTCAGTATCCAATAGTAGTTTTTCGTGGAGGCTTGATCCAAAGCCTCTATACCTTTTTCATGCTTTCGTATTCCTGAACACCAAGCAAGCACGAGCTAGACTCAGTCTCAGCCAGTGTTCCACTTCAGCCATACATCTTGAGGCTTCGGCTCATGTTTAACCCTAGCAACTCGCACCAAAGACATGACAATTCGTCTCAATAACATAACTAGAAGCATAACATTCAGTCAAACTATAATCAAATGAGATGCAACCCAGACAAGCAGAAATCCTCTCAAGAACATCAGCTTAAAAGAGAATTAGGTTCAGAATAATCTCCCATATATCTTAGGTGGACAAAACTAGCAAGTTGCCCCAAAAACACAAATCAACATCCTTACAAGTAATAGAAGAACTAAACTAAGCTCCTTCATAGAACATAGTAGATTAATTAATGCAGCTTTCAAACAACAGACAACCACCATTCTCTGGAGCTGCCAGAGAGATAGACAGCAAGTCGAAAAGGGCAGCAGATTCACCCAAGAAAGCATCCTAGGCATCTAGAACCCTGATCTACTTAGATCTCTGTCTCATCTTTCTGCGCTTCCTCTTCAGTCTCCTCATACGCTTCTTCTTCCACTGCATTTAAAAAAGAAACATTAGAGGCTGTCGTAGTTACAGTGATAAGAGAGAACAAAAATCTTAGCAAACTCCCTTAACTTAATTGTTAACTGAAAAGTCTTAAAAACAACCATTGTCTCAGCTTTCCTCTAAATCTCTTTGGCTACATTCTCAATACAACTCTGAATCCATACATTCTCTACTTCATTCCAGGGCCTCACACTAAATAAGTACATTCTTTCCCTTCTTTCCCATATAAAGCCCATCAAATACTTCCACTATGGCAAAACCAGGACTTCAGAATGTTTCTTACCCCAACAAAAGATCCCAAAAGGCACAGCACACAACAAATAAACTCTAGTTTATACACGAAAAAAAATAGTCTGTCTAAACAAATACATGTTCATGACAGATAGTCCACCACACAAAAGAGAACTTTTTTTATAACCGTGATATCAACGCAGCTTACGCACCTCAACTAATTCCACAAGGTAACTACTACCTCTCACTCCCACAGGCTAGGCACCAGGTACCATTATCCACCAAGCCTTGGACAAATAAAAAATCACCTAATGTTTTTACCCCCGCTTCATTGACCACTACCCCGCACACATAAGGGAATTTAGAGAGAACACTATGAAAGAACAAGAAGAAATCTGAAAACAGAAGATAACACTCACCAACCATATATATGCCATGGTAATGTCACTAAAACACAAAGTTAATTAAAAATTACTGAGTTGAATAGTCAGTCTAATTTTGTTCTTCCACCAATTGCAATCTACTACACCATCATTTTAAAAGATAAGTTCATCTCATATCATACTCAGTTCAGCTGTACTCGAAAAAGCCCTTCTACCATTCCAAATGTCTATACTCTATAGTGTCATTTGAATAGAATTTTTTCGCCTATGGACCCTTCTACCATTCTCTCTGGACATTATTGCCTTGCGCTAGGAGGAGCAAATGATGGAGATGGCTGGGAGGGTAGACATCTGAGAAAAGGCAATGTGGGCGCAATTTTGAGAATGGCGCGGATATAGGCTGACCAACAGGGTTAGGCATGCGAAACAAGAGTGAGAAAGCTCATCTAATGATGAGCGTGAGACAACAAAGGGAGAACTGATGGAGAAACTCTGGGATTCACATGATAGAGAAACCAGTCTCAGCAATTATTTTCTCACAGCAGGACACAAGTATTCCAAGTTTCTAACAAATGGGGCTCTATAACGTTCTCAATTTGCTAATGAGGTTATTTGCTTATATTCTTTCTATGACATGAAGTTGGTGAGTATGGCTTAATCATGTTTCTTATATATTAGCATGCTAAACATAGTATCTAAGTAAGCTTATGATTCTCTCTGCGTAGAGATTAGATTCATGATTCCATTGACCACCTCATAAAGAAAGAGAAAACATAGAGTTTTCTTTCAGAGAGACACAGAATCAAATAATGAGTTCAAAAGTGGCTCGAGGAAAGTACGATGACAAGTAAAACGACTCCTGTTCAAAATTAAGGTATAGAACGGAATCAACGAAAGCAATAGACGCTTTAATCCATCACAACAACACAAATACAGAACATTATTATCATATATCAATTGCTAGTTTAAACCAAAACATGAATTCAAACAAGACATATATTCGAAAACATTTTAGATTCACGAAACAGAAACATGAAATGTCGAATTAAGAAGTTGCATTATTTAGAATTTGGAATGAGATAACAGACCTTGGCCCTCATCCTTGCTCAAAATTCAACGATGGCTCACTCTTTATCTCTCGACTTTCGCCGTTTTCACCATGAAACTGTGGCCTCCTCTTCTATTTATAAGGAGGTAACAAACCCTAGCTCCTAGTAGGACATTATAGTAATTTCAGCTCATTTTGCCCTTCGCGTTTCCTTTTTTTTTTTTTTTTTTTTTGGTCCTTTCTCCAAACAATTGCGGCTTTTGAAATATAGCACATTTTACCAGCCAAAAAAAATAATTGGTGTAATTATTATTTCGTAATTATATAATATTGTAATTGTGATGATTTATTTGTTTATCATAATAAAATTTCAAGTATATTGTTTGGTTGCACAAGTATAATTATATAATTAGAATAAATTTTCAATATAAATTAATTATCAAAAATTAAGTTACGATTTAAATATATGCCTTTATAAATAATATTAAATTTTACATTTAAGATACATATTGTTTCTTGAATATATATATATATATATATATATATATATATATATATATATATATATATATACTAATTTTATATTTGTAAGCAATACTTTAAAATAATTTACACTTTTTTAAAAAAATAAAAATATATTACTTTAATTAATTATTAAAAACTAAAAGTACATATTTTGTAAGATCATCATCGACTGCATGCTTGATAAAAGGATTAATATTTGTAAATATAATATCATAACATTACTCACTTGGTCTAAACCTAGAATTATGACTAGATTCGGGTGAACCATAACCTTTCGCGTTCAAATATGTAATTAGTTTCTAAATTCGAGTCCGGATCGATGTTGTATCTCAAAATACCTATTCTTAAGTTTCAAGTCAAAAACTCCTTTTTTTTTAACTCTATAAATCCCTGAGTTAGGTGTAATAACCCATAGGTAATCATAATATATAATCAAAACTAAGTAAGAAACACTTGTCCTAAAGTTTCAGATGATTTAAAATAGTAAAAATAAGGTCAAAATCCTGAAATTTGACATTTTATACCCCCTAAGAGTAGTTCTTCTTTGTGATTGCGGTCACTACACTCGCGATCACGATTCACAAAGTGCCCAACACTATTATATTTTTCGTTATCGCGGCCAAGAAGCTCCACGACCGCGATGCACCAATGTGTACCTCTATACTACTACCTTCAGTATAATGGCCATAATTTTGTACAAATATTAAGATAATGAACTATTTAAGTTTTATATATTATGCTCAAGGACTACATCTTTTATTTTTGGATCATCCGCAAATTTGTAGATTGCGAGATATAAGCTTCAAAAGCCAAATCACTGTCAACAGAAATTTATTCTACGTGATCGTCGAGAACCTTCCGCGGACAAAATCCCAAATTCTACTTTACTTTTTATGATCAATATCCTAGCCATCGTCATTGCAATTTACACTCCTCGTGTAAAAAATCTATAGTTATAAAATGACTCGATTTGACATAAAAAGAACAACCCTAAAATTCACTCAAGGTTCTCGGGACCCCGCAAATCATCCTAACTAGTTTGTATATTTATACGAACTTTTTCAAAGTCTCAAAACATGTATGATAATATTTGAATCGATAATCAAGCATCTAGTCAAAATCATTAACTTACTTAAGTCTCCAACTTCTAACTTTCACAAGATACGTCTGAATCACACCCTAGCCATTCGCGAGTCTTCTAAAATATTATGACTAGTTCAAACACCCTATAGAACTTGTTTGAAGGCTCGAAACATGCGGCAAGACGTAATAATATAAAAGTTAAACCTTAGTCAAACTTATGAACTCTTAAATTCTTCAAATTGCCAATTATTAACCAATAATGATGAATTCTTCTTGGGCCATCTGAGACCCCATTAAAAATGCGTCTCAATCCAAAATCAACATACGAACCTATTGGAGCCTTCTAATAAGAAAACGTAACTCTTTTACCTAATATGTTGACTTTGGTCAACTCTCTTAATTTTTAGGCTTCTAGGTAGAACTAAGTGTTTCAAATCACTACAAAAACTCGGTCCAACCATAAATGCAAGTCATAAAGAATCATATGAAGCTACCCATGGTCTCAAATCATAGAACATAATGTTATAACTCAAAATAACCGATTGAGTCATTACATGTTGTCTGGTTAGGGGTTAGTAGGTTGTGATCGGTTAAGGAGTCCATTTAATAGGTTATGTGAGATGATTCGTGGGTCAACCCGCCCATTTGACAAGTCTAACTCATACTACACTTTTATATATTTGTTACAGGTTCTGAGCCTGGTACTAGTGGGACCGAACACAAAAGACTATCTAGAAGTACTTGTTTGGAGTCTCGAGGTAGAGCTGCTTGATCGATCTGCAGTGCATTGGAGTCACATTCGTTTATCTTTCAATTATAGTTTTTTTTCAGACTGTGTATTATATCTCAGATAATTGTATTTGATTCAGTTGTGGTGGCTAATGACACCGTGACACCAATTCCTAGGGGTTTTGGTTATTTTTGTACATGTGTTATTAGCTTTAGATTAAGTATTATATTATCATCTTTGTTGTTGATGTACGATATTAGAAATTATTATTTATGCTACTTGGTTCGTCTAGCGGGCTGAAATAGATCCATCACGACTTTGGTGAAATTTTTTATTGTTGTAATATTACAATGTTATGTACATCGAGATTTGAATAATGAATAAATATAATTATAAATAGTACCCAATTAACTTAATTAAATTCATTATCTTTGAAAATTAAAGTTATATAATTATTTTGCAAATTAAAGTTATTTAATTATTTAAATTTAAGTATGGATCAATGTAATATAGCATTGATGTTCATCCTTCATGACAAACTTACATGTTTATGTCAACTTCTATTAACTATAACTTATATGACCCAAAATTTAGATCTCGATTTATACAATTAGATTTTATAATAAAGTAGGATTAATCTTAGCTTAATATCCAAAAGATAGACCAAATGTTTTCGTACTATGATCTCGCGTTTGTTATTGAGTAGAAATGAATGACAATAATAATGATATGATCAAGGCAAAATACATAAGTACCCCATCGAACTTTGGACGAAACCCCGCTTACACACTTATTGTATACGGATTTTACTTTACACACTGAACCTTTAAAAAGTGTGTCAGTTACACACTAATTTTGACCAGCCCATTTAATATTTAACGCGTTGTATACACGCGCTTTTATAAATTAAAAAAAACAACGATTCTTTATAATTATCCCGACCCTATCTTTATAATGAACTTGAGAGTGTGTGATCTAAGCTTGACTGTAGATTCTAGTATATGTCTTAAATTGCACAATACAGCTTGCTTGAACGTTGATAGGGCTCTGTAGATGAACCCGATTCTAAATGAGTTGTATGCTAAGTGTGTGTGAGCATTTACCTACATTATATGTTTTACATGATATCTAGAACTTGCCCTGTATGTGCGCAAAGCGAAATAGAAGATGTTTAGTTATAGAGATGATAGAGGCATTTCTTTGTGTAACCCTATAAATCAATAAACTGTGAATTCACTTGTACATAGTATCCTAGTTAACCCCTTTGAGCCTTAAGCCTATTATTTGATAGCTCTTTAATGTTTCAAAAAAATCTATATCATATATTATTGTACCTTACCTCCTAGAAGCACTTGTGTTGTAATGGAAATGCAAAAGTCAAAGTATGGGGTGAAGGGAAATTGAAAAAAAAAGGGAAAATCAAGAATGAATGGTAGAAAATGGTGAACAGGCAAAAATACAGTAAATGCTTTACAAAGCAATGAAAAAAAAATATTGTGTATATATGTAAATAAGAAAGCCAGTTACACCAACAGAAAAAATGGGGATTAAAAGTGAATAAAAGGCGAATGAATGTTTGGGGGAAGCATAATGAAAAAGCTTAAAGGGAAGTTGTAAAAAGAAAGTGCTTATGAAGGTTAGCCACTATAACCAAAAGTATCCTACCCGTCCCATAGCCTATATTGAAACCCTTAAAGACCTCTTGATCTATGGTTGAATCACTCGATTAGTGGAGTATTACACTAGGGGAAAGCCTATGGTGTATCTATATGCATATGAATGCTCTTTGTTGAGAATGAGTGAAATTTTTCTATATCTATAAGTTCCATGATCTAAATTGCTTATGTGTGGGAACTCCTCTCAATAAATTGTGTGAGGGCATGTAACTCAGGAAGAAAAAGGTAAGTTTGTAAGTCTGTGATAACAATTAGAGTAAGCAATAATGTGCTGGCATTTAAGTTTACAGTTGGGTAAGGATTGTGCATGTCTTAGGTTAATCATGAGAGATAGCTTTTGTGACATATTTTGGGGGAGACATTGATAAAATTGTCCTAAAGTGTGATTAAGGTTGCTCGAGGACGAGCAAAGGTTTAAGTGTGGGGTATTGATAATAGGTGAATTTAACTATATTTATGCCCTAAATAATCATACTTTATTGTTGTTTTGATATTGTTTATGATGACAAAATGCTCTTATTAATGTTTTTAGTGTGTTATAGATACACATGAGCTAAAGAAGACTAAATGAGCAGTTTTGCAGTCATAAGATGGTGAAAAAAGGCCAAGTGTGGAAACAACTCGGAGATTCCGCAATACTGTTTGGCCGCGGTTCTACCGCGACCGAGGTAGAACCGCGATAGAAGAAGCCTGCAGAACTTCTGAAGAATCAGAGAACTTGATCCACCGCGGTTACACCGCGACCGCGGTCGAACTGCGGTGGAAGCCGAGATTTTGAAGGCTAAACTTGTGAAAACGTAATTTATGTAACCTAAACCCTATATATAATGATAGAATTCGCCCAAGAGAGGCAAGTATTGTATTATTGACTACTTTTGTAAGCAAACTAGTAATGGAGAACTCTCTCAACATCTTTCTTTCTTTTACATTGAATCTTTGATTATGAAATCAATTATCTATCTTGTTTCTTTGATTATGAGTAGTTAAATCTTTATCTAAGGTTTTGATGGAATCTATTGAGTGATGAACTTCTAGGTTATGTGATTACAAATTGTTAACTAGATTTCTATTTGTTCAACTTTGTTCTTGTTGTAGTTAATTGATAGGATCCTCAATTTGTTGTAGTTAATTGATAGGATCCTCAATAAAAGAGTGCATATTTAGGTAATTGTTGAACAACACCACACCTAGATTATTGGATGAATCTATAATTGTAGGCGTAAAGGTGGGGTTAGGAATAACGAAACTTTGGGTGCAATCTGAAGTGAAATGTTCAAATTAAAGCAAGCTAGGGTAGCTCAGAAGAGTGCAATAGTAAATTATTGTAATTGCTCGGGAGAGAATTACGGCAGAAATATCGTTCATGATTGATAGAATAATGTTGACAATTTGTATGAGCATAAACAGAAGGGATTCCATCAATAGGAAAAATCAATACCTTAGTTTTTCTCTTTATTCTTTACATTACATTCAATTATTTCCTTCAATTCTTTAGTTTCTTGCAAAATTTAGTTAGTAGAAATCATCCACAATTATATTCAAAAGTTTGGGAAGTTGATTCAGGAGTATTATTGGGTTTTGGAAGTTGCAATTGATAGGTTAATTCTCTGTGGGATCGACTCTGGACTTAATAGACCGGATTATATTGACAGCGACCGTTGTTTGGGCATGAATCAGGTGTCGACGCCCCCTTTTTCTCGCGAAATCAGGTTTACGACATTTGGGAAGACAACTCTATTCCCGTTTGGGAATTGAGTTTTGGATTTGAAGAGTCGCCACCTAATAATTAAGTGCATTATGACACTAAGGATTTTGAATTTGAAAACCAGAGTCAGGTAAGGGCTAGAAATTATCTCGAGGGGAAAGTGTTAGGCACCCCTCAAGATCCACTAGTGTGGTTCCCGACCATGCTATATTGTGACTTTAAATGCAAACAAGCATATAAGATAATTCCACATAAAGACTACAGGTAGGCAATTAAAGGTTCAAATAGAATGGATTTATTGCAAGTAAGTTGAAACTCGAGTAAAGGTAAAAAGAGGGAAGAATTTTATGGAAAAATATTTAAACAATTCTAAAAAAAATGAAAGCAAGAAAAAGGGTAGGGGGTCCTAGGTTTATGATTAATATGGATTATGTCAATGCAATACCCAGTAATTGCTCATCTAAAGAGGGGCTACGTGAGTTATTATCGCACCAGTCATCATATCCGTATCTACCCTTTCCCACCCCGTTAAAGTATTGAATGCGGAATGGTCTCATTTTACCTACTGTATGTGTAAGGCCCCGTAAAATTTTTGTGCATAAAACCTAGTAGTTGTGGTGTCATGGTTCGAATAATGTGTGTTCGGACCCTTGGTAGTGATTTAAGTTTCGAAAATGTAAAGAATTGATTTTTCCAGAAAAGTGTCAATTTTGCGGTCAGGAATATGACCGCAGATCTGCTATGCGGACCGCATTCCTGCCGCAGAGCTTAACAGAAGGTTTACAAAAATTGGTGTTGAGAATGCGGTCGATATGCGATCACATAATGGATCTGTGGACCGCAGATCTATCACATAAATTCTCGAAGGTTTTTGAGTATCAAATCAGCGGTGCACTCTGCGACCGCATATCAAGAATGCGGACCGCATTTTGGTCGCATTCCGTAACAGAACTTGTGTAAATTTTGAGGCAATTCCGCGGTCATTATGCCAACCGCATGTTGATTCTGCGATCGCAGATGCGACCGCAGAATTGACCCGACCCAGAAATTTTATAAAATTCGACCCGACCTCTTCTTTAATATAACACCTTTCTCCTTCATTTTATCATATCATCTTACTAAAATTAGAGAGAGAAGAGAGGGATTTTAGAGAGAGAAGTCTTTCATCCTCAAAGATTGTTCCAACCATTTAGTCTAAAGGATTCTAGGGCAAAGATTCAACTTCCCCAAATCATTTCAAGGTAAAAACCCTAGCTATTTTCTCTAATTTTCGAGTTTTAAAATGGGTAAAGAGAGGTTTGCATATAATAGCTTTTGAAACTGGAATTTTACACTCATGCATGATTATTGAACTTGATTTTTTGTAAAGAGGAAGTGAATAGGCGTAATAATCTGCGAAACAAGGTCGGCAAAGCTAGGATAGCTTGGGTAAGCATAAAGTAGGAAGTTAAAGGAAGAAAACTCGATACCAGGTATGTATGGCTAATTTTGATTCTTGTGAAATCGCCTATATGTGTGAAATTTGTTTGGTTAGTGTTAATTTGACAAATTATATGAAATTCTTAATGTTATTATTGGATATTCAAATTTGATGTTGAACTATGAGTGATGTAATATGGGATATGAACCGAAAGATAAATGAGAGTTGAATTTGGTAAAGAATTGTGAATAATGGTTATGATGGCATATATGGTACCTTGTGGAAAAGAGACGAAACACTTGAGGATTGGTAAGTCATTGAACAATACGGTACGAACACTCTCGATTTTGGAAACATTGTAACTTGCTTGTAATATTGGTTTGAGAAGAAATTGTGAACATGAACCAACTTGTAAGTTGCTTATTTGAACTTGTTGTAATTGTGTGTAGTGCCTTATGTGCTGTTTGTGATTGTTGTGTTTGGAACTGTACGGTGGGATCGGGTTGCGTGCCGCAACATGAAGAAATAAGGTGTGGGTTGGGTTGATAAGGGTGGCCGGGGTAATAAGGGTGGACGAGGTAATAAGGATGGAAAGCGATAGAAATCGCTAATGAAATTGATACAACATCACTGATATGAAATTGTGAAAGGAGACAGCAAGGGAGTTTGCAACCTATGGGGCCTTGATTGCCCCTTTGTTTGACTACTTGCGATTTATGTGGTTGATTGGTTGTAAAAGCAAATAGTCAATCACATATTGAGCAAGTGAATCATAAGTAAAAGAGAATTACAACGATAATGAACAGAAACAAAAATAAGCACATTGGTGTGAGACTTGAAAAATTAATCAGGACATACCAGTGAAAGATCAAAAGCAGGATGCAAAGACAAAGGTGGTAATACTATATTAGCCATGGCTTTCAACTGGTTAATATCAAGCAGGAAAAAAAAAATAGTAATAGAGAAAGAAAGCAAGAGAGAATGCAGGTTTGAGAGTGTTCAGTGGTGTGTAAGTCAGAAGATTGTCGTCTGTTTGTGTAAAAGACTTAGAGTATTTATAGTTGAAAGTAGGTAGTACAAATAAGGTAAAAATCACACAAATATGTTAATTAAAGAACTCAAAATCAATTAATCAAAGAATCAAGGAATTACTCCCATTAATTAAGGGAATCAAAATCAAACAAAATATTCAGCACCATATAAGGCAAGTAGGAAAAATTAGTATATAAATAAATAAGGAAGGAATCAAGATTCAGTATTGCATATAGTAGCCAATTAAGACCAAATTCAAAAAAATTCTAATTAAGAAAAGGCTTAAAAGAACATAGTTCTATAACAAATACGGTAACAAAACCAATTAATTCAAACGGGCGGACAGAATGGTAGGATTTTGAAAGAAAGTTTTTGAATTACCAACCAATCAAGGAAAAGTAGAATCAATCATGTAAAGTCATGATTATGCATTTTTAACATAAAACAGAGTTGAATGAACAAAAGTAGCGAGTAGAATTAGCTATATAGACGGAAGGGGAACAAGAGAAGAACAAACACAATCACTCAAAGCTTAGTAAAAATAAACAGGACATACTCGAAGCATGGTGACCACGAAACAATAACAAGAATGAGGCAAATAGGCTAGCAGATAGAACCAAAGCAAAGAAATTCAGGGCGATACACGAAGAAACAAACTAACACATACAGACAAGGCAAAGGAAATTAGTCTAACACACATAACCAAGGCAAAGATACATGTCAACACCCTTAATAGAACAAGTAAACATTTTAGAAATTGGGCTTTTTGCAAAATCAAATTAAAAGAGTAAGAGCATAGAAATTAGTCACATTAAACAAAGAAGAGGTTATTAACCATAAAAAGAATCAGTTAAAGCATGTATAAAGAAATCTAAGAAAACCCTAATTTTCAAAGAGAGTAAAAAATTAATGATTCAAAGTAAAAGGTAGTTTAGAGTAAAGGATCTTTTAGAATAAACTCAAAAAAATAAGCAGAACATAGAGGATAACATGAAAATGGATTAAAATAACACTGTTTTTGAGAGATTGAGGAGACAGTTAGGGTTTCAAAAGGAGGAAACCCCAGGAGTGGAGGTAACCTGTAGGAACTTCATAGATTGTGACATATAGGGTGTGATTTTTGCCTGAAATCACACCAGAACCCACGAGTAACAGGACCAGGAACCCTAGGTCTCAACCACCATGGTCCACAAACCTCGAAGGTCCTAAAGATGTTGAAAAGGACGGTGAGAGGCCCATCACAACCTGAAGGTTGAAGAGAGGTGGCCGGAGGTGGCCGGAAACAGACTAGTTGAACCCTTCAGGGACTGATTTGACTGATTTGCATGGTGGGGGTTTTGGGGTCTCAAAAATAGAGAGAGTCAGCGATCTAAGGTGTCATGGCAGTTGATGGTCGAATGGGGTGATATTGGAGGTGGCTGGATAGGCGGTGGAGTTCATCGGAGAAGAAGAGAGAACTAGAAGGTTCTAGAGAGACGGGAGAGGGAGAGACGATATAGAGAGAGAAAGGGTCTCAGAGAAAATAAGGAGTTTGGGGGGGATAGTTTAGATTTAATTAGGGTAATTAAATCTGGGCCGTTGATCTCATTTGATCAACGACTCAGATTAAAACGGATTGGACCAGGTTGATTAATTGGGTATGGGTCGGGTGATCTGAAGATTGGGTCGGGGATTTTGGGGTTGAAATTGGGGTTAGATTTGTGGTTAAAATTGTAATGTAAAGGGGTTATAATTGAAATGGACGAGGCTAAGTGTTAAACAACTTATTTCTTCCCTTCTATTTTAATAAAGAATAGTTAAAATAAATTTCAAAACCAATTAAAAGCACTAAATTAATTAATAATATATAAATATTAATTATAAAATACTGGGAGTGATTTTGTAATTATAGAACACTATTAATCGAAAAATGGGCAATAATTGCAATTATAGCAATTTAACTTTTAAGATACCAAATAAATTTTATAAAAATATGTAAAAATCACCTTAATTATACCTTGGTGTAAATATGAGAACAAAAATAAATTATTCACCAAAAATGATAGTCTGAGAATACTTATTAAATTTTGTACTATTAAAATAGAAAACAAATTGATTTTACAATCTTTAAAAATAAGGAAAAAATACAAAATTCTTGGATATGCCTATATATGCATATACATACTATTTTAAGAATATTTTGAGTACATCTAAATATATAAGAAAATATTGGGTATCAACATGTGGGCGTTGGATCATCGAGAGGCCTGTTACCCCATATTTTTACCACTTTAGGTATGTCTCTATGCTCGTTCGAGGATGAACGAATGTTTTATAAGGGGGAAGATGTAATGACCTGGCCGATTATTTTGAGAATTTACGCCCCAATCCCCTATTAACTTATTCTATCATGTCTATTTCTATTACTTTAATTTCCTGGGATGGTTCATCTTAAGTTTCGAGTGTTTTGGAACACTTAGTCCTGAATGAGAGTTTAAGTTTTAGATTTTGGACCGTAGTCGGAGCAGTGTGAAGACGGCTCTGGAATAGAATTTCGACAATTTTGTTAGCTCTGTTGGGTGATTTCGAGCTTTAGGGCGTGCCCGGATTGTGGAGAAATGGTAGATAAATATGTGAAAAAAATGTGAGCTTTTGTATGTATATGATAAGGAAGAATCTTAAGAGAATGTCAATGTCTTCTTTCTTTACAATGAATGTCCCAAAAATCCTCTTTGTAACCGCATATCTTTCTATTTATAAGAGCACATGTGCCCCAAAATCCTAAGCAGTACAACTCAGAGGAATATTCATTGCAATATTATTTGGGGAAACATAATAAAAAAACTAGGGATTACTACTTTTAATAAAGGGAATGCTCGTCCTCGTATTGATCCTCTGTTGAGCTACGTCAACCTCGTCGACAACATGTTGTTTTTTCATGACAGCGATCTTTGGAAGCCAAGTTATTATATCCCGTTAACAACACGTGGCAGCCTTCGAAGGTTCCTTAATGTGTAAACTTGATCCACATATAATTAGTAAAAATAACACGGCATAGCTAGTTTTCAAACTGGTCATTCAAAAATAGCCAGCATTTACCAAGTCGATGAAAAATAGCCACTATTTTGCTGCAAGAGAGACTGGTACATCATAATATAGTGGAGTTCGGTGCACATGTGTATGAACTTCCAACATATTATGCTTGAACTCCAACATACGGAAAGTTCCAGCATAATATACTGGAGATTCGAGCACCTGTCTATGAACTTTCAATATATTATAATGGACTAATATACTTTGCTGGAACTCCAATATATTATGCTGGAGCTCTAGTGTACTTATGCTGCAACTTCATGATATTATGGTGGAGTTCCAACATACTCATCCTGGAACTCCAGTATAATATGTTGAAGTTCAAGTATATTTATGCTAGAACTTCAGCATAATATACTGGCGTATTTTCTGGGTTTTGAACTGTATTTATAAAAGATAGTTAAATCTCGATTGAAACTAAATGTGACTATTTTTTAATTTCTCCCCATATATTTATGGTAATTTTAGCCCATACACTAGTAGCACCCGTTAAGACTTAAGACTTGGGAACAAAAGGTACAAAACTTAAAACAAAAATCAGAAAAGTAAGAAAAGAAAAAGAAAGGGGAAAAGTACTAGCATATCCAATACGGGGAAGTATTTATAAAGGGGAAAAGGCCAAAAAAGTACCTGTACTTTTGATATTTATCTAAATTTGTACCCCGTTATACTTTCGGACTAAAAAACTACCTACCATTATTAAAGTAGGCAAAAAAGTACCTAATTTTAACGGGCCTCCTAAGTGACAACCGGATCCAGCCTATAATTTTGCCACCTAAGATATATTTTGCCACATAGACAAATTAAACCCGCCTCATCAATTTGACCCGCCCCAGTAATGTAAATAATAATGGGTATAAACTTAGGGTTGATTTCTAATTCATCAATTTGCCTCTTTCTTTCTTCTTTGCTGTATTTCTCTTCATCTTCATCAATGTCTTAGAAGAGTACTTCTTCTAAGAGAAGGTGTCGATGTGGTATTATTGCCAACCATTTCACATCAAGCACTCCCTCCAATCCCGGTAGGAAAATTTTCAAATGTGCACGCTCTAAGGTAAGGTTTCGATGTGAATTTGTTTCTCATTAATGTTATTTTCTGTTTAGAATTGAAAAAAAAATGAATATTTTTAATGTCTGTTTGGCAGAATAATTCATGTGGTTATTTCGAATGGGAAGATGAAATAACCACGGATGGTTCCCAACTTGAAATAGGAGAGTTGAAGTCATCATTGAATGTCATTTCGATTGAAAGAGACATGTTGAGAGAAAAATTACTTGACATGGAAGCCATGAAGAAATTAGAAGATGCTAAAGTTAAAAAATTGGAAGAAAAAGTTGTACAACTAATGATGGTGATTATTGGTTCTTGGGCAATGTTTGTTGGATTCTTTGTTGCGTGGATAATGAAGTAGAATTAACCAAGATGTAGTCAATTGACATATTTTGTTTAGTTTGGTAGGGAACTTAGTTTGTTAGTCAATTGAGATATTTTGTTTAAGTTTCATGTAATTGTTTTGGGCTAAATGTTGTTCACTGGAATTGCTGTAAACTTGACTATTTTTGGGTTAATTTGACTGTTAAGTTGATTGTTTTTTGGTTAATTCACTGGAAGTTGACTGGAAGTTGACTGGAATTCACTGGAAGTTCACTGTAAACTTGACTGTAAAATGGAAATTCACTGGAATTGCACTTGACTGGGCGGTATATAATTCACTGGAGTCGATGTGGTATTTGCTGATCTAGTTCAAGAACCCCATTTCCCATTTTAATTTGTTGATAAAATAAGTAGCTACTAACAGTTATAAATTACTTATAAGTAACACTTAACACAACTAACAAGAATGATATTGGAGAAGATACCAGAACAACTGTAACCAATTAACACTTAACACAGCTAATAAGTTAAAATAACCAATTAACACAACTTTAACATAATATCAACAAAAAACTTCAGCTAGTCAAAATCAGGCCTTAAACATTCACAATTACACCTGTTTAAACATTCACAAAAATAGATCCTCCTGTCATAGCAGCCAAAAATTTACATACTGTCATAGCAGCCAAAATTTTACAAGTGTTGTCATTCACAAAAACATTCACTTTCTTGTTACACCCTTCTTTGTCACACTAGATGAGTCACCAACAAAATTAATTGTCCTTGTTATAGGTGGTATGGTTCCTTGTTGTCTCATAAGGAGTCTTGTCCTTTCTTCAGAGAAACTCCTTGGCCTAATTTCGGGGGCAGAATCTGAAACAAAATCTGGTGGCATAGTGTTGTTAGGAGGCTTCTTTTGGACTGATGGAATTGGCATAAACTGAAATTGAGAGGCTTGTACTGGATAACTTGACTGACTTGACTGACTTGCTTGACTGAACATTGTTGTTGAAAGATCTATCTCCTCTAAACCTGGTACATTTGAAGCAACTGGTGACATGGGCTGCTCATCATTACTATCCTGAGTTGCTGAACACCTTTGCCTCTTTGGTTGTTTGCCCTTTTTCTTACTTGCCATTGGTTGTTTTCCCTTAGGATTCTATTTAATAAATAGGTAAGAGTAAATAGGTAACAAATAATTGAATAACAAATAGTTAACAATTCTATTACCTTTGCACAACCCCTGGCATTGTGTCCTCACTGACCACATGTGGAACAATTCATTATCCTCCCCTTCCTGGACTGCATCCATTCACCTTGTCTATTGATTGTTTCATTTTTTTCTCTTGTTCTTTTGACTTTAGGCCTGCCAGCCATTGAAGTCATTAGTGGTGGTTCCATAGCATGGGATGTTTCAACCTTCCAGAATTTCTCCTCTCACTGGTTGAAGTTTATATGAATATACTAGGAGATATGCCTCTTTGGAGTACCACCAATGTATTTCAGTCAAAGGATTAACATTGTTGTGTTGCATTGCTTTGATTGCATGAGGACAAGGAATTCCATTAAGGTCCCATGTCCTACATGTGCATCTCTTGGTGGCCATATTCACCGTGTGCCTGTCACCATCTTCACTCACTTTAAACCCTTCTTGACCATTGGAATGAACATGACACTTGCTTGCAATCTTCAAGTATTGGTTATATATTTGCATTGTTTGGGGACTGAAGTCATTAGTCCATGACATCACATCTGATTCATGTTCCCTTAGCATATTCATAACCTTTACTCTAATTTCCTCAAGCATCTTGATAATTGGCTTGAATATTGCTTCCTTGATCCATGAGTTGAATGACTGTTAGATTGTTGTCAACAGAATAGTTCTTGCAAACAGTGTCAAAATATGCTCTACTCCAACATTCAGGTGGGTACTTCATCAAATGTTCAACAACTTCCTTTCCATCTTCATCCACTTGTGCCATACTCCTTAATTGGTCTTTAAAATCCTCCTCATATGTGCTCCAGACAGCCCACCATAAGTACTTCTTATATTTCTCATGTCCCCATTTTTTGCACCATTTTGCCTCAATGTGCCTTACACAATATCTATGGTGTGCCTCAAGAAGAACCAAGTGGAGTGAATCAATCAAACCCTTCAAATGGAAATGCAACAGAAATGTTCAGTCTACTAACAGTTAAGTGTCAGCTAATGAATCAGTTCAGCTACTTAAGTGTCATCTAATGAAACAGCCAATGAAACAGTTATAATGCTAACAGTTAATGATACAGTCACAATCTACTAACAGTTAATGATACAGACCAGCTACTAACTTCAACTAATGAAAATGCTAAGTTAAAATGCTAACAGTTAACAGTTATATGCTAACAGTTAAAATGCTAATGAAACAGTTCAGCTACTAACAATTATAACCAATGAAAGAGCCTACTAACATTTAAAATGATAACATAACTACTTAAGTGTCAGCTAATGAAATAGTCACAGTCTACTAACAGTTAAGTGTCAGCTAATGAAACAGTTCAGCTACTTAAGTGTCATCTAATGAAACAGCCAATGAAACAGTTATAACTAACATTCATGCTAAAATGCTATAATGCTAAAATGCTAATGAAACAGTGCATCTACTAACAGTTATAACTAATGAAACAGCCTACTAACAGTTCAGCTAATGAAACAGTCCAGCTACTAACTTCAACTAACAGTTAAAATGCTAACAGTTAAACAATATGCTACTAACATTCTACTAACACTTAGTCTAGCAACTAACAATTAAACAATATGCTACTTACAACTACAACTAACTAACAGTTAATAACTTCAGCTACTAACAGTTAACAACAATCTACTAACAGTTATAACATTTATAACAGTTATGAGCTAATGAAACAGTAAAGTCATACCTTTTGCATATCTGAAATAAATGTTATCCCTTCTCCACTTTTGAGGTCCAACGAATGTTGTAGCAGTCTTAAGAACCAACTCCACGTCACTTTGGTCTCTTTATCAACAACAACCCAAGCTAAGGGATAAAAGTGCCTCATGGAGTCTTGGCCAACAACTACTAACAGTTGACCCTTGCATTTCCCTTTTAGAAAGGTTCCATCCAACCCAACGAATGGTCTCAACCCACTCTTGAACCCCATTTTCAATGCATGAAAGCATATGTACATTCTTAGGAATCTTCTTTTACCTTCACTAAGTGAATCCTTTGAAATATTAATCACCACATCTATTCCTAGATTATTAGACCTTAATTCATTAGCATAAGCCTCAAGCTTGTTGTACTCATCTGCAAAACTACCCTCCATCTTCTCCAATATCATTCTCTTAGCTCTTTTACACTTTGAATGACTAACATTGATGTTAAATGCATCTTTTACACTTGCCATCATCTCCTTAATTTTAAGCTTAAGATTATCTTGCAGCTTGCTCTTAAAGTAAGCAGCTATAGTATTTGAATTCACCCTATGGTTACCATATGCAGTATTACACTTATGTTTTTCATTTAATGTCTTGAATTTAACACCAGGACCTTTATAGTCTTTGGAAATATGACAAACAAAGGGGCAGTCATTATCTACACATATGTACCTAAGCTTTTGGGGGCAACTCTTGACTTTTTTTAACCCATAACCATTAGCAAGGGAATACAAGTTCATGAATTTTCTAGCTTCTGGAATGTCTTTGAATGTCATGGACTTGTTTAAATCCTTATACTCAGTTAATTTATCAGTTATCTTCCTCTCTTTTTCTGTATGCAGTAGCTCTAATGAATCAGCTTCACTGCCAGAATCAGAAGAATCAGAAGACTGACAGTCATGTTCTTCACTGTCATCTGAACTACAGTCAGTAGCAGCATCAACTTCTATCATGCTAGGCTCAATGTGGTGGACTATATTATGAACATTAATAGTTAACTCACACTCATCTACAACAAAGATGTCAATAACCTTAAACTGATTACTAACCAAAGACAATAGAGTCCTAACACCTTCATCACATTCTATTTCATAATATCTACCACTAGGCCCATTCACAATTACTTGTTGAACTCCAATAAACCCCAACTTACAAGTAAATTCATTTACTAAAGAGGTATAAGACAATTGGTAGAGTCAAAACCTTTAATACTATGTACCATCTTCCTTGAGTATAAAACTTGTGGTCTCTTTACCCATTCACCATCATAGTGAAAATTTAGATCCAATAACACCATTGCATATAAGCTGCAAAATAAGAAAGGGAAATGTTGGTTAAGAAATAGGGTGTTGCCACAAAAAGAATATTCAATAACAACAGGGGATTATTCCACTAGAATGACAAAACAAACAAGATAGGGTAAACTAATTCAGTGTAAACTAATTCATTGTAAACTGAACTTGACTATAAAATGGAATTCACTAGAATTGCACTTGATTGTAAATGGAATTCACTGGAATTGCATTTGACTGTAAAATAGGGGACCAAACACCCAAAATAAACACGACAAATAAACAGATCCAACACAAATTATAATCCCTAAACCGCAACAAAAAGAATATTCAATAACAAAAGGGGATTATTCCACTAGAACGACAAAATAAACAAGATAGGGTTAAATTGAAACCCTAAATTCAATAAACCAAAAAACATAATACAATCGATGGAATTTACCAGCTAGGGTTAAATCGACAAACCCACAAAGCAGAAGCAACACCGACAAAACAAAAACAGGGTTAAATCGAGTATGAACACCACATGCAAACAAAAAAAACAAAGTCGGACAACTCCAAACTCAAAAATACATATACATATAAATGAGTTAAAATCCTAGTCAAACAAAACAAAAATCAAACTAAACTAAACAAAATTCAGACGATTTAAATGAATAATGCTGTTGTTTAACAAGAAAATATGCGTACCTTTGAAGAATGAGACTAAGAACGATGAAGATGGTGAATAGTGAGAGTGATGAAGACAGAAGGTGAGCGATGGGGCGGGTTTACAAAAAGAAAGTTGGTATGGGTTTACAAAACAATGAAATGTTTTGTTTGGGTGTAGTAAAGAATAATTTGGGGCGGGTTTACATTATTGGGGCGGGTCAAATTGCTGGGGCGGGTCAAATTGCTGGGGCAGGTTTAATTTGTCTATGTGTCAAAATATATCTTAGGTGGCAAAATTATAGGCTGGATCCGGTTGTCATTTAGGAGGCCCATCAAAATTATGTACTTTTTTGCCATCTTTAATAATGGTAGGTAGTTTTATAGCCCAAAAGTATAACAGTACAAATTTGGATAAATATGTTCCCATTTATAAAAGATGACCATTCCTGCATACGACTACCAGAAAACACCCTCGCTTAGCAATTCAATCAATGTCGAACGAAGTACCAGAGAAACAACCACGCGACACGGCGGAGCATGACCCGACCAGTGTTGCCGTCGATGGCGATGACGACAACAGCGACACATCAAATTCTGCGTTAGCGAAGGGGCTTTCTACTATAATTTCTTCTATAATCCGGGAATTTGATGACAGCGCTGCCGCCACTTCTCGTAGTCAAGATCAGCTCTCTTCCACTCTCGATCGTCTCACTGGAGGTACCATTCTTCACCTTCTTCTAAATATAACCGCTGGACTTAATTTTGGCGTTTATTCTTTAAGGTGTATTAGTGCGCCTTTTTGTGTGGTAAGAACTAAGAACTGGAGTGGGGATCCATTTACTGTTTACTAGTTTCTCGGCACACGTTCCCATCTCAATAAATGCAATGGTTATTAAAAAAATTACATAAATATAATAATAAAAGTTGTATTGGAGTTATAAAGTAAAAGTTGAAGACAAAAGTATAAGTACAAGAATATGATGATTGTTGGTTGACTTGATTCTTATTTAGCCAATCCAATACTATCGAATAAGTCTTCAATCATCTCGATCGATACATTCAACTTGAAATTTGTTCAAGATTTATAATTTCACTATTTCAATTTGACAAGTTACCATTCTTCCCTCTTAGCTTTAGCAAGAACAAATAACCCATAAAGATTTAGGTATTTGTTTGAATTGTCTTAGAAAGCTATCTCTCTTAAATACTAAAATGATCAGGTAACGACAAAAGATATCTTTGTTTTCCTCACCAGTGAAATACACAAAATGAAAATTGTCATATATCTTTAATCTATAAGAATTTTTTCTTGAAGGGAAAAGGTCTTCAACAACAACAACTACTACTACTACTATCCCGTATAGTCCCACAAAGTGGGGTCTGAGGAGGATAATATGTAGACAAGCCTTATCCCCTAGTCGAAAGGGCAGAGAAGTTGTTTCCAATCGACCCTCGACTCAGGAACATAAAAGAAAAACAAAAACAATAACAAAAACACAAACAAAAGAACATTAGTTACTGCCGTAGAAATCGCGTAAATAAATATCTAAACATAAGAACCATAAATAAAATGACATGCAATAATATCGAACAGTAACTACGATAAATAACTACCATAAGAGGCCACAATCCAATACATGAATCATCTATGGAGAGCCCTACCCTACCCCGGGAAAGGAGTACGAAAAATCTCGAAACCCCTATCCTACAACCCTCATACTAGACCTCCAGACTTTCCTACCAAGGGCCATGTCCTCGGAAATTCGCATACTAGCCATGTCCTGCCTAATCACCTCTCCCCAATGCCTCTTAGGCCTTCCTCTGCCTCGCCTTACGCCGACCACCTCCAGCCGCTCACCACTCCTCACCGGGACATCAGGGCTTCTCCTCCGCACATGCCTTAACCACCTGAGCCTCGCTTATCGCATCTTCTCATCCACTGGGGCCACCCCACCTTCTCTCGAATAGCTTCATTCTTAATCTTATCTAACAATGTGAGCCCGCACATCCACCTGAGCGTCCTCATCTCTGCAACCTTCATCCTCTGGACATGAGAGAACCTTCACCGGCCAACACTCCACCCCATACAACATTGCAGGTCTAATCACATCTCTATAAAACTTCCCTTTGAGTTTCTGTGGAACTTTCTTGTCACATAGGACTCCTGATGCAAGCCTCCACTTCGACCACCCCGCTCCTATACGATGAGTGACATCCCTGTCTATCTCTCCGTCCCTCTGAATCACCGACCAAAGGTATCTGAAACTGTCCCTCTTGGCGATGACTTGAGATCCAATCTTCACGTCCCTGCCTATTTCGCTCGGCGCGGCGCTAAACTTGCACTCCAGATATTCTGTCTTACCCCTGCTTTGTTTGAAACCCTTAGACTCGAGAGTCTGTCTCCATACCTCTAGCCTCTCGTTAACACTGAATTTCGTCTCGTCTATCAAGACTATGTCATCGGCAAATAGCATATACCAAGGCACATCCCCTTGAATATGTCGGGTTAGAGCATCTATCACCAAGGCAAACAAGAGAGGGCTAAGCGCCGATCCTTGATGGAACCGGGAAATGGTCTGAGTCGCCACCCATCGTTCTAACTCTAGTCTTAGCTCTATTGTACATGTCCTTGATTACTCTGATGTAGGCTTTCAGCACGCTCTTCGCCTCCAGGCACCTCCATAACACCTCCTTAGGGACCTTGTCATACGCCTTCTCCAAGTCTATGAACACCATGTGCAGGTCCTTCTTATCCCTGAACTGTTCCACCAATCTCCTGACAAGGTGGATAGCTTCTGTAGTGGAGCGACTTGGCATGAAACCGAACTGGTTCACAGATATAGATATCATCTCCCTCACCCTCGCCTCTATCACCCGCTCCCAGACCTTCATGGTGTGACTTATTAATTTGATACCCCTATAGTTGTTGCAGCACTGGATATCCCCTTTGTTCTTGTATAAGGGCACCACTGTACTCCACCTCCACTCCTTCGGCATCCTTTTGGTCCTGAAGATCGTATTGAACAACCTGGAGAGCCACTCCACTCCCGACCTACCCATGCATTTCTAGAACTCCACCGGAATATCGTCTGGCCCAGTCGCTCGACCTCTACTCATCCTACGCAAAGCCCCCACAACCTCCTCCACCCTAATGTGCCTACAGTACCCAAGGTCTCTATGACGATCTGAATGCCCCAGCTCCCCTAGCTCTATGTTTCGATCGCCCTCCTCGTTAAGTAGGTCTCGAAAGTACGCCTGCCACCTCTGCTTGATTTGAGACTCCCCCATCAGAACTCTGCCATCCTCGTCCTTGATGCACCAAACTTGGTCGAGATCCCGCGCCTTCCTCTCCCGTAATTTAGCTAACCGGAATAACTTCTTGTCCCCACCTTTCTCCCCCAGTTGCGCATTTTTAGCTTCCGTGACCGCCAACTTTGCTTCCTTCCTCGCCACCTTGTAGATCTCCCTGTTCACTCTCCTTTCTTCCTTGCTTGTGCTCCCTGCCAACTTAGCGAAAGCCGCCTTCTTCACCTCCACTTTTCCTTGTACTACATCGTTCCACCAGCAGTCACCGTGATGTCTGCCTCAATAGCCCTTGGTCACCCCGAGCACATCCCGTGCTACCTCCCTAACCAAGTTCGCCGTCTCTGACCACATTGCGTCCGCTTCCCCAGAACTTCTCCAAGCTCCGCCATCAACTAACCTCCTCTCCAACTCCTGGGCTTTCTCCTTAGACAAAGCACCCCATCTAATCCGTGGTCGTCCCCGAGCACCCCTCATCTTCCTCTTCACCCAAGGACCGACATCCATCACTAGGAGTCTATGGATAGTCGAAAGGTACTCTCCCGGAATATCCTTGCAGTGCTTGCACAAACCTCTATCGCTCTTTCCGAGAAGGAGGTAATCAATCTGAGTCTTCGCCGTCGAACTTTTGAAGGTGACCAAATGCTCTTCCTTCTTCTGAAATGTCGAGTTCGCAATCAGAAGCTCGGAAACCCTGGCAAAGTCAAGCAACGACGTGCCTCTTTCTTTCCTAACCCCAAGGCCAAAGCCACCGTGCACCCCACCATAACCACCAACATCAGCCACAATATGACCATTAAAGTCCCCTCTAATAACTAACTTCTCGGATTGGGGAATACTACTCACCAACTCGTCCAAGTCCTCCCCAAAACGCCTCTTAACCTCCTCATCTAAGCCCGTATGCGGTGCGTAAGCGCTGATGACGTTGAGGATGCAACCCCCAATAACCAACTTAATAGACATTAACCTATCATTCACTCGCCTAACCTCAATCACGGACTCCCTTAGATCCCTATCCACCAAGATGCCCATTCCATTCTTACCCCCCACGACTCCAGAATACCACAGCTTAAACACGTCTGCATTCCTCGCCTTCGATCCTTTCCACCCTCCTAAACACAGGCTATGTTGACCCTCCTCTTCTGAAGAATCTTCGCCAGCTCAATGGACTTACCTGTCAGAGAGTCTATGTTCCACGACCCGATCCTTAATCTATGAGCGTCCGCTACCCTCTTCCTATCCTTGCCTCCCACCCTAGCCACAGAACTGCTCCCTGCCCCCCTACTCACCCCTGCCACCACCCTCACCCACTGAGGACATGAATTTACACTACCATTCCCACCGCGGCCACTATCCCTCCAACTGACTACGGTGAACAGAGACGCCCGCACACACTATAGCGGAATGCGCAAAAGGATGCAAGCTAGGTAGTGACAGAGTAAACCACACAGGATGCTTAGCTAGGAAACGTAAAAGGGTGTACAAAGTAAACAAGAGGTCGGGAGGTACCTACTCCCAGTGGAAAAAAAAACCTGGAAGAATGCTTTGATTCGCCCGATATCAAATACTGCTAGCTCCTGCACGTTTCGGCCGGTGTTGCTTTGCTCTTCACGTCCAAACTCCGCAAGCTCGCCTCGTCTGCCGCGACTAGTACCTGAAAATCACACACACAACAAACCCCACAAAAACGAGGGGGGTTGCCTAGCTCGAGAAAGAGTAGGAGTTGCTTAAAAATCGCAGAAAAAAGGGGGTGGGGTGGGGGCAGGGGCCAGGGGCCAGGGGTAGAGGGTTGGGGGTGTGAGAGAAGAGGGAAGAGAAAGGAGAGAGAGGAGAGAAGAGCTGCTTACTGATCGCCGGAGGGAGGGTCGTCGGGGGGCAGGGGGGTCGTCGGAGTTAGGGGTGGCAAGGGGTAAAAGATAGGGGGCGGGTATGGGAGTGAGGGGTAGTGTAGAGAGAGGGGAGAGAGGGGAAAGACAGAGGAGAGAGAAAACTTTCTTGGGGTTGCCGAAGACTGGGGAGAGGGGCGGCTGTGGGGGAGGGGATTGCTGGAGTAGAAGGGAGGCGGTGGAGGTGAACTTACCGTTGGGAGCGTAAGTTAAGAGAGAATGGAGCGTTCTGTGAAAAGTGAAGGGAAAAGGTCTTATATTATTAATAATAATAGCAAGCTTGAGTACGTGACCCATTGCATTGTCTTTAGTGCAAATGCCTCGAGGGGCTAGAGTTATGCCTTCTAAGGCACTGTCATTGCCTAATGTTGCTAAGTTACTACATACATTCATAAAACACGATCTAATATACATATGGCCATCCTGATCCTTGCAATAGGCATCCACTACAAAGATAGGAGGTAGACAAAATATCAAGGTTTATTATAGCTAGGAGCCATTAGAGCTTCTTTTACCAACTGCTGTGCTACTATGTTCCCCTCACGAAATCTATGCTTCATTGTTATCTCCCCTTGTTGGGTTGCCTTCTCCATTAAACACCTGCATTCATAAATTAAATCATTACAAGTTGTATAATCATCATGAAGGAAGCGTATGACCTCTGTTGCATCTGTTTCATCTTCAACTACGAATATTTTTCGTTGATAATTATTTGAAGTGCGTGCTTAATGCTTGGAGTTCTGCTTGAAATGGGATGTTGTGGGATACTTCTTGAAGTAGCCTAGTATCCAGTCCCTTTGTTTGCGAATTATTCCACTGATTCCTCCGTGGAGGCAACTGTTGTTGAAGGCCCCATCAAAATTGAGCTTATACCAATTCCTTGGATGAGCCTGCCACTTAACTTTAAGATTGAATTTAAAATTTTTGGTGGTAGGCCTGGATGTTAGTAGGTGGTATTCCTAGTGTTCAAGAAAGCGGTGGCTTTCTCACTTTAAGCGAGAAGCGAAGCTAGGCGGAACGTCATCCGCTTCCAGTGTTAGAAGCGACGTAGGTACGATAAAGCGGGCGCTACAGCCCTAAAAGCGTGAAGTGATAGAAGCGGAAGAAGTGCGGGAAGCGGCCGCTTGTTGAATTTAATAGCCTACCCGTGTCTATTTCACTTAAAACACCCAAAAGCCTATTCTGTTCAGCACTAACGTTCTATGGTTTTGAAGCAGCAAGTCTTTCTTCTTCTTCTGCAGTTCTTTTTCTTCAACATTACAACAAACAAGCTAGGGTTTTTCTTCTTCTTCTTCAATATTACAACAAAAAGAGGACAACTTTCAAGTTTTAAGACTCAAGAGGTATGTTTTTATTTTCATTAAATTTTCTTCTTCTTCTTCTACTAATCTTCTTCTTCTTTTTTTCTTTTTCTTCTAAATGTCCAAATAGTGCTGAAATGTTGGCGAATTTTTTCTAGAAATTTTCTGCCCCATTTCTGCCCATAATCTGGCCAAATTTCTTCCCAAATTTCTGCCAAATTATATATTTCTTCCCAAACTTCTACTTTGTCCCAAGTTGATGAAGAAGATGACGAGCAATACAATAATGATACTGGAATACAAGAGTTTGACAATCTTGTAGAAGAATAGGATGCTCATTTTGTGGTTTCATTGATGTTGCTCTTGACAATCTTGAAGAATAGGATGCTTTTTTGTACTTTAATTGATGCTACTATTTAGTTTTTTGATTCAAGTATTGAACATTTGCTTACAATTACATGTGTTGTCTAGGCCATATTTTTTTTTAAAATTCTGGTTCACTTTGAAAAAGCGGGTGCTTCGCTTCTCGCTTCTCGCTTCTCGCTTTTCGTGAAATGGGGGTCGTCGCTTTTTCTCGCTTCACGCTATTTTGAACGCCGGGTATTCCAATGCTTGGTTAAGAACTTTGTTCGTGTTAATGTGCTTGCTAGTATTATTCACATTGTTTTCATTTCTGCTTTGCCAGATAGCCCATAATGCGAAGGGTAAAGCTTATTCCCATGTGATGAATTTATTAGTTTTTTTAGGGTTCCTAGATTGGAGAAAATCTACCTAGTGTTGCGTGTGCCTTTTTTGAGTGATGGCCACCCCAATGGATTGCCAAAAAGATTAAGCAACCGTACATTCCTAGAAGATGTGGATTATAGACTTATTTGTGTTTTTGCAAATTGGGCATCTAGTGTCGATATTAATACCAATTTTTCGAAGGTATTCTCTAGTGGGAAGACGTGTATGGTAGCACTTCCATTGGAAGAATCGGGCACTTGGCACCCCATATCCAATTGAAATTAGCATTTAGAGAGAGTTGTTTATTAGTTAATTTGTAACATGAAGTGGTGGTGACTACCCCACTAGGGTTTATGCCCCAAATGAGGTTGTTGGCATGTGTAGGGTGAGAAGTTGGGCTTAATGAGTTGATGTTTGTAATAATACTTTGAGGTAGTTCAAACGAGATTTTTGTTAGGTCCCACTTATTTTTATCCCAAATATCTTTGATTTTTAAACAATCCTCATTATAGGTAAGGGGACCAATAATATTATCCCTTAGGTTGGTGAAGTTTGGGATCCAATTAGTGTCCCATACATTCATGTTCGAGTGTTGGTCGACTGGCCACCTAATTCCTTGTTTACAAATAGTCCACCCTTTTAGTAGGCTTTTCCAGATATTAGAACAATCACCAGTTCTACTAATATGCCAATATAAACTAATGAGAAGATGAGCCCAGAGGGATGACTGATTATTAAGAATTCTCCACGCAAGGCTGGCTAGTAGGGCTAAATTTTTTGATTTTGCTTTCTTGATGCCTAGGCCTCCAGCTTCCTTTGTGTTAGTAACCATGTTCCACCCAATTAGGTGAAGTTTTTTCTTGTCTCTAGTAGTGCTCTTGTCAATTTCCTTTAATGTTTTACTTGGAAGTAGGGATAATTGCAATAGGTGATTTGGAATGGTGTTGAGAGTACATGCTATTAAAGTGAACATTCCCGCCATACTTAGCCACTTAACATTCCAATTGTTTAATCTTGCTTGCATTTATTAATTACGGGTTGATAGTCCTTATGCATCCTAGGGCGGTGTTGAAGCAGGGGAAAACCTAGGTAAGTACCAAAGGATTTACTAATATTTATGTCAAAGGTGTTCATGGCCATTGTTAATTTTCTCGTTAGTACATGACTTTGACACTAATATTTTTGATTTATCTTTGTTGTTGACATTTAGCCAGAGAGGCAACAAAAACTCTCCATACTTTTCCACATTGTTGTGATAGTTTTAGTATTTGCTCGACCCATTAAGGTTAGGCCGTCTGCGAGAACAAGTGTGACATGGGTGGACATCTTTTATTAAGCTTAATGGGGTCCCAATTTTTAATATCCACTTGGTGTTCGATATTTTTTGATAACATGTCCATGCATAAGATGAAAAGATAAGGAGACATGGGGTCACCCGTCGAATGCCCCTTGTGGGAGAAAATTCCTCTGTTTTATTGCCATTTACTAATATGGAGATTGTACTAGTTGTGATACAACTAAGGATTAGGAATGATATATTACGAGGAAAGTTAAAAAATCTCAGCGTTCACTAAACATAAGACCACTCTAATTTGTCAAAAGCCTTTTCCGGGTCAAGCTTTAGGATGCAGTTTTGCTTTCCTTTATGGGCGTTAAAACATTTTAACACCTCTTGTATAATGATCGCATTATCACTAGCTCGCCTATCTTTAATAAAGCTTACTTGTTGATTATTAATAAGATGTTTTAGGAAGAGCTGGCAATGACTTTGGTGAGAACCTTGTACAAAGTGTTGCATAGGCTGATAGGCCTAAATTTTTTTAATTGATTTGCATTACTGAATTTGGGGATTAAGCATAAGTATGTTTTGTTAACTTCATGAGGCGTAACCCTTGTCTTAAAGATTTTTTGGCAAAGATTTATGATCTTACTGCCTAGTATTGGCAGAATTTCCGGAAGAAAAAAGGGTGTAGACCATCAGGTCCAGGTGCCTTGTTTGGTTTAAAGGAAAAAATTGCTTTCTATCTCATGATTTTTTAACTTGCTATCAAGGCTAGACAGGTCAATTTTTGAGAAGGTTGCCTTGTCCAATTTTAAAGTTGATCAGTTAGTTTTCATGAGACGTAGTAAAAATATTCTAGAAATGATTGGATACATAATTTATTAGGGCAGTTTGGTCCTTTATCAAATTCCTAAGTTATCTTTAAAGAAGACAATATTATTTCTCCGTCTAAGGTTAGTGGCTTGAATATGTAAGAATTTTGTATTTGCATCCCCTTCGTTCAACCAATTAACCCTAGAACGTAATTTCCAATAGTCTTCTTCTAATTTAGGGGTGGAGTCATAATCCTCAATAAGGGTTACCTCTAAGTCTCTAAGGTACTGACTAGTTTGGTAATTAGGAGAATTTTGAATACCATTAATTCGTTTTAAAATTCTTCTTTTCCTGGCAAAAATATTCCCAAAAGTAAATTGTTTCCATTCTAATACATTTTTTTGAAAAGACTCCGTCCCTTCAATTATATCCTTATTCACCCAACTATCAGACACAATTCTAGGGAAGTCTGGGTGTGAGCACCCGAAGGTTTCTAGTCTAAACGGCCTAACATGGTTATTGTTGATTTTATTGTTAAGGTTAACTAAGATATGGTTATGGTCCGAGTGTAATATTTGGAGGTGCGTTACTGTAACATTTGTAAACGCTTGTAACCATTCACAATTGGAGTATACACTATCTAATCTATCCATGATTAGGCCCCATTTTTTCCTACGATGATTGGACCAAATGTATTTACAACCCTTATACGCTAGGTCCACTAAATTACAATAGTTGAGGCAATTTATTAGAGACTTAGCTCTTTTTTGATTGATAAACCTACCCCCAAATTTATCCACCAAGTCTACCACTTCATTAAAGTCACCCCTGATTAACCTAGGTCCGTTGCACTTATCAAAAATATGTTTAAGGTTTTCCCATACCAATTGCCTAGTAGTTGTATCATTGCTAGCATAAACAATAGTAAATAAGCAAGTAAGGTTTTTGGGTCTTACCTCTATCATGGCATGAAATGCTTGACCATTCCTAGTAAAGTTGTTAACCGTCACCACATCATGATTCTACAGGATTACCAAAACCTCCGGCTTGCCCAATGGTAGGAACCTCTATCATCTCAGTGAAGTGAAAATCTACCAAGATTGAAACATGACTCTCCATTTTTGTTTCCAACAAAGCTACTAGGCATGGTCTATGGGTATCCATAAGCTCACGAAAGTGTCTCCTAAAGTTGGCATTATTTGCTCCTCGCACATTCCAAATTATGATATTGTTTGGATGATACATGGAATGGTTATTGTTTGGTATGTTGTTCGGATTCCTGCCTATGGAGGGAACCAGTATCACCACATGCTTCCCCACAACGGGGTCCTGTGGTGGACGAATGTCCAAGGAGCACTTGTAAAGTGTCGCTGGTCAGCCGAAGATAGACTTCCTGTCTAGCATCTCCTTGGAGATGAGTATTTTTACCTCGCTTAGGTTTGGAAGAGCTACTATTGGGTCCCCCAAGTGAGGCAAGTTGTCCTCCTCCTCTTCTTCCTCTTGTAGCCCTTCCTGGTTTTGCATGTTTGGAACTGGAGCTTGATCTTCGATTGGGTCTAGTTGTGGACCTTGTTGCTGGTCTTGCATGTGTTGGGGAGTCCACTGTGTGAAGACGGGGTTTAGAAGCAGTGTTTTGGAAAACGTTAAGCGCAAAAAAGCGACAAGGCCTCGCTTCACGGAAGCGCGAAACGCGCGCTTTTTTCATGTGAAGTGCAATTTAACACATAAATAATAAAAAAAATAGGCATAGGTAAATGACTAAGAACTCATTAAAAATAACATATTAATATTAAGCAAATGTTTTAATTCTTGAATCAAAAAGCAAATAATAGATACTAAAACTAGATAGTGAATAATCCTCAAAAGTCATAACAGAGCATTACAGTTAATTTTTTTTTCAAACCAGAAAAGTCTGAATCGAAAACAGAGAAATACAAACCTAGAGGTGTGCATTCGAATCGGTTTATCGATAAATCAAATCGATTATTTGTTATCGAAATCGAAAATGAAAAACTCGAAACCTTATTGAAACGATAACGATAAGCATATGTACAAATCGATAATCGATAAGTAATTATCGATAATGGTCAAAGTCGAATCGATAAATCGAATGCCCACCCCTAAACTATAGACACTTGTAAAATGAGTAATTACCTATTTGTGTAGATTAATATAACATACAGAATGTATATATATTCCACTACTATTTTGAAAGCGGCTATACAATATCATTTTCCTTAATCTATACCTTTTCCTTTACCCTAAGTCCCTTACCCTTTTATTTCCTCTATTACATTTAAGGAACGATCATATTTAAAGATTCAAGGGAATGAAGTTCAAATTAATGAAAAATAGAATTAGCCGAGATGATGTATTTTTTTTTTAATACCGTTGGAGTGTTGGTGGCATACATTTGATCCCTTACTTTAGTTTTGTTGCATGTGCTTGTTGACACAATTTTTATGTTATAAATGGTGTTCGTCTTATTTTAGCTTCTTTTTGTCCATATTTAATTAGGCGCATATATAGCGATATACTTTCCTTGGATTCTCGCAAATTTTCTTATTGGTGTAATCGATAACCGAATCGATAAGCCCCCAAAATCGATAAATCGAGTCAAAAAAATCGGAAGCTTATTAAAACGATAATGATAAACATATGTACAAATTGATAATCGATAAAGGTTAAAATTGAATCGATAAATCGAATGCACACCTCTATACAAACCAGAAAAACATAGCATAGATTAGGGCACAAAAACCAAAGCAATAAAAAGTGAAAAAATAGAAAGAAAAAGAGAAAAAACAGAGCATAGAAAGCACGGAGCAGAAATTAGGGCCCAACTGCACAAGAACAGAGCAATAAAAAGTGAAAAAAATAGAAAAAAGAAGAGAAAATGAGTCAAACAGGAACCGAGAGGGGATGGGAGGGGGAGGGGAGGGAGAGAGAAGAACAAAAGAAGAGTATGAGAGTAGGAGAGAAGAAACTTACAGAGAAGAAGCACTGAAACAACGGTCGTTGGAGCAGCAGTTGTTTGGAGAAGAAGTGTTTGTTTGCGTTAAGTTTTTGCCAAGTTTTAAGAAAAAAATCCTAATAGATGCTTAATCTCGCTTAAGCGCACTTTTTGTGCTTTTTGGATCGCTGTGCTTCTCGCCAGGGTAAAGCGTGCGCTTTTTTCATATGAGTCGCTTTTATGGCAGAAAAGCGAACTAGCCTCGCCTCGCGTTGCTTTAGCGCTTTAAGCGAGAAGCGCACGCTTTTTACAACACTGTTTAGAAGCATCATATCCTCCGGTGCAAAGTAGGGGAGGTTGAGAGGTGGATTCTGTGGGAGGGGTTGGTTGGAGTTGTGGGGTGGGTTCCACATTTGTTGCATGGTGTGCACTAGATTCTGGTTCAAGGAGGGTGCTAGAGGTTTGAGAATATTGTTCATCCACATTTGGTTGTTCATGGCTAGGCTCATCCTTTCGGAGATTAGTTGTGCAAGGTAGTCTGTTTTGAAGTATTAGGATTGACTTCTGACCGTTGATTTCCAAGTTGAAAGAGACTGCATGCCCCTGAAGACCCAATTCCACCCATGATTGTGGTACATGGTTGGGTGGACACGGGGGTTGGGCGTATATTACAGGATTTGAGGGAAAGTGAAGAGGTAGTTGTGGCAAATTGTTCACGATTTGGTTCCGAGAGAGATGGATTAATTGTACCGGCCGGTATCTCCTTCTTAATGTAAGTGGTGGTCTTGCATTGTTGGTATGATCGTGTATTATAAGTGAGCTAACTTCTAGGGAGGGAGTAGGGATTGTAATGATTTCCTCTACTTGTGTAGGAATGAAAGGGATTGCGTGAGGGTTATATCCAAATCTGGCATGGATATGCCCTCCGCCACTTGTCTATCCTCTATGTCCATGTGTTGCATGGAAGATTGGGCCCCATACTAAACTCAAGAAGGGGAAGGGGAGGTGAGGCTGGACTCGTAGGTCATCCATAGGAGAGGGAGTATTAAGTATCTTGGGCCTATTATTCCGGGGATGGAAAGATTGATGAAGATGTCACACATCGTATTGGGGCGGGAGGGATGAAACGGGGACTCTCTTCCGGTCTTTTGTTTGACAAGAAGGTGCCACCGAAACTTAAGGGTATGTTCTACAGAGTGGTGGTCAGACCAACGATGTTGTATGGGGCTAAGTGTTGGTCAGTCAAGATCGTTCACGTCCAGAAGATAAGGTAGTAGAGATGAGGATGTTGAGATGTATGTGCAGGCACACCAGGTTAGATAGGATTAAAATTAAGGTTATTCACGGCAGGGTGTGGCCCCTATTGAAGATAAGATGCGGGAAGCGTGGCTTAGGTGGTTTGGTCACGTGAGGAGGAGAAGCACAGACGCCCCAGTGAGGAGGTGTGAGAGGTTGACATCGGATGGCCTATGGAGAGGTAGAGGTAGGTTAAAGAAAGGCGGGAGAGGTGATTAGGCAATACATGGCGCAACCTCAGCTGACCGAGGACATGACCCTTGATAGGAAGGTATGTAGGTCGAGGATTAGGGTAGTTGAGTAGGTAGTCTAGAGTGTTCATTACAGTAGTATTAGTACACAGTCTCGCTTTCTTTTGGTAGTAGGTTTTTATTACTAAGCGTTGTTTTCTTTCATTGTTGATCACCTTACTGTCTTGTTATTTTTATTTTGCTTTTATATGGCTTTTTGGTACTGTCCCTTCTTGTCTATATTTTCACTAATGTGGTGCTTATGCTTTCTTGAGCTGAGCCGAGGTTATATTGGAAACAACCTCTCTATCCTCACAAGGTAGGGGTAAGGTCTGCGTACATATTACCCTCCCCAGACCCTACGGCCACTGTGTCGGATAATACTAGGTATGTAGTTGTTGTTGTACTTCTTTATTGTGACATGTAGATCCAAATTGCTTTCATCAGTTAAGTGAACTCCTTCGCTGTTGCGATATGCTATTGTAAGTTCTCATTAAACCGTAAAGCTTCAAAAGAAATTACAAAAGAGCAACAGGAAAAGACTCATATAAAAAGAGCAATAGGAAACACACTTTGTTTTCGTAGATTCAGATTCCCAGAAATTTCATCAGATAGTTGCTTAGGAAAAAGGTTCCTCTTTATTCCATACATTGTGAACAATCAATAACTTAAAGGACTATATTTCAGTCTGTGCCCCAAAAAAAGAGTTTGAGAAAGCTTGAAATTTCTTTTAGCTCTTTCCGTGTTCGTAGAAAGGAGAGATGGACGGGAACAGCCTTCGGGCTTTACCTGTTATCGCACACATCCGGTTAAGGCTACCCACTTCGGTGGATCTTACCCCAATTTTTGTGTACATGAAAATTTTCTCAAATTTCTTTTAGCTCTTTGGTGTATCTCTTCATTTATTGTACAAAATGAGGCTTTCGTGTTCTCTAGGAAAAGAAGACATGTTGTTTTCTCTTTTGCACCTGATTATTGATAGCCGCATGCAATTGCAATAATATAAATCCGTTTGTCCACATCAACTGTGTCTAGGTCTTGGATGATTATACTATTTCATGGATTGTTACCTATCGTTCCAGAAGAAGAAAATAGCATCGACTTTTGTTCGAGTAGATATCTGAGACAATTTCTTGGAAAACCTTTCTCTGTGTGCTGGGCTAGTCTTGTTTGTTTGAATGTGTTAGGTCATCTTCTATATGAGGATAACTGTGCTGCAACTCGGCTTGCAACAAAATCTAAGGTGACAAGGTTTAGAGGGTGGTACAGAGTTTAACGTTCCTAGCTTTTTGTTATGTTAACTAAAAAGCCGTAGCATAAAGTAAATGCTACAAGGATTTACAGTCTGCTGCTTTTAACCACTTGACCACTCTCCCTTGCTGGGCTGAGTGCTGAAACCTGATCAATGGGTTCTAATTCTAAGAAGGGTAATCTAAGTCAATCAAATAGTTTATTTTTCCCTCAAATAGGACTCTCCCTTCACCCACCCCCACAGGGATAGGTGCTGAAACCTGATCAATGGGTTCTAATTCTAAGAAGGGTAATCTAAGTCAATCAAATAGTTTATTTTTCCCTCAAATAGGACTCTCCCTTCACCCACCCCCACAGGGATAGTCCATAACTACTTCTCTTACTACAGGATGCTTAGTTCACCAACGCTTAGATCCAGTTGCAAGTAGGGCTGTTCATTCAGATCGGATATCCGAAATCCAAACCGATCCATTCAATTTCAGATTTCGGATTGGATTGGATCGGATTTCGGATTTTTAAAATTTTAGATTTCGGATCGGATTTGGATTGGTATATTTTAATCTGAACCGAAATTCGAAATTATTAGGGCATGTATAAGTACTACACTTTAATTTCGGATAGTCAGTACTTCCTTTACATCAACCTCCAAGTTATTACCTTTACAATAGCTAGATTTAGCTATATTGGCACCATAGTACTCTCATAATTGCATAAACATGATTTTTTCTTAATGTATTGCTTCTTTTACAAAGAAAATATACATATTAGTTTAACTTTGAGGCATAATAATACGATCCGAAATCTGATCCGATCCAAACTTTCAAACCCGATCCAATCCGATATAATTTGGATCGGATTCGGATTGCATTTTCTAGAATCCGAAATCCGAAGTTCGAATCCGAAATATGCTAAATCCGATCCGATCCGATCCGTGCACAACCCTAGTTACAAGGACATGATCGCTTGACACAGTTGATATATTCCCCGTGACAGTTCTTCTTGCACTTTCAGCCACCTCGTTATTGTAACTTAGGAGTTTTACTTGAGAGGACTTATGTCTATCTGATACTCTAGTTCATTTCCAGTGACTATTTCTTGGACAGATCCAGTGCTGTTAACCATTTTTTGCCTATGAAGGGTTTGACACCAAGGGAAATATTAAAATGAATTTAGATCTATTGGAGATATTAAAATGAATATCAATCCTAAATGATCTCCTTTTTGAACTGTTAGATACAAAATGATCTCTCTAGAGGAGGGCGATGTCGCTAAGAGCCATACAATAAAGAAGTTCTGAGAAAAGAACAGGGAAACAGTAATCAGACAGAATAGAAGTTCAGCCCCATACCCTGGGAATTTCATCAATACTAATTTAATTGAACATGGATTCACTAACTATCACAAGATTATAGATGTAGGAAAGCATCGTACAATATAATATTTAAAACATAAAAGGGCTATTAAGAATAGGGATTCAGGTCGGTAAATGTGGCGTTTGAAGATTCTGTTTCTTTGAATTGCTTTTCTTGTTATTTCATGGTCCTGCTTGCACCTTCTGTTAATGTATGTAGTAACCAATCATCTATATCTGCAGAGCTTGACAAACTGCTGGAAGATGCCCCATTGCCTTTTATTATGCAGCATGCTGCTAGAATTTCTGGTGTTAGGAAAAGAATTACATCATTGAATTCACTTTTGAAGTCTATACAAAGGCGTCTTGATAATATCGATCACAAATTATCTGCTGGCTTGATACACGGTACAATTTTTTTTTATGATACATAGTGTCAAGCTTTTTCATGACAATTCAAATAGGATGTACGCAGGTTTTATTCTTTATCTTGATTGATACTTTGCCCTCCTATATGAATGCTTTACTTGTGTAATTTTTCAAAAATAGTTCTATGTACAAGATTTATCTTTGTAAACTGGTAAGGTACATGAACTTTTTATTATAGCCAAGTCATTGTATATGAAAGTTTTATGAAACAGTAATTCTAGAACTCGTCGTGGAAATTTAATTTTCCATGGGAGAGTTAATTTTTCTCATACACATAGTTAAGGTTTAAAGGAAGCTTATCCACTCTAGCTGTGGGAAAAATATTTCCTCCTTTGCATTTTATACAATGGTAAAAAGACGAAAATACCTAAAATAATGGTTGAAAACTTAATTTGACAAAACAAATTAAATGAAAGTTAAAATTTTGATATTGAACTAAATTTAAACTTTCGGATGTTATATAGAATTTTATGAATGGAATGGTGTTGAACCATTTTGAAATATCGCAAAATGAAAAGAGTATCATATAGATTGAAACAAAGAGAATTGTGAAATAGAAGAAGTGGTGTGTCTGGAGGGTTCGTAACTTGGGGGATTTCACTATGATAGATCTTGGGGGGAAATAGTAATGGGTTTTCTTCTTCTTCTTCATTAGCATCTTGTTTCTGCTACTCATGGATGCATGATGTTGCATTATTGATGTGGTTTATGGTTTTAACATTCGCTCTGTGATACTATGGGTCTTTTTCTATCTCTAGTAGGCATGGATGTATGAAATTGTATATCAATGGCGTACACAAAACTTTCCGCAACTGGTGTCGCATTTAAATAAATGAACACATAAATAAATCATTATAATATTGTATAAATAAAAAGCAAATTAAATGCGTTGACGTCATTTTAATGTTCCAAAAAAGTGAAAAAATATTTCAGAAAAAAAAGGCTAAGCAAAAAACTACCTTTGTCTCAAATAAGTAAAGATGAACTTAGGCACGATATGTTCGCTCTCAGGCTAGTATATTGCAAAGGGGTGACCAGTCCAGCCATTTTTAAATTGATTTTCTAACATAAAAAGTAACCAAACTATTCAGCACAAAGGACCGAACCCGCGACCTTGCACAAAGGACCGAACCCGCGACCTTCTTGAAGTAAGGTTACTGTCTTTACCTGTGCGCTGGAGACTGCTTATTTCTCTAGTGGTGTCACCTAATTTATTTCTTTCAATTTAAATGTTCAGATATCATTACACAATATATTTAGTTAATTTTTCCGACGAAGCACGTGACACCGCTTCACTCAATGTAAATCCACCCCTGTTGTATATTGATGTGGTTTTCTGATTTTCAAGTAGTGCATCCTATGGGTATTCGTCGTCTCTTGTGTGGTTTGAGACATCTGTTGTAGTGTTGTATATTATATATAGGTAACTTATTCTAATTTATTTTTGGCTAATAACCATCAAACACAGTGGAACTTTTGCTTGTGATGTTGAAATTACTCCACATGTCCCAAAATCTTGCCCTGATTCTTTTTGTGACGGAGAAACTCTCTCTCTCTCTCTCTCTCTCTCTCTCTCTCTATATATATATATATATATATATATATATATATATATATATATATATATATATATATATATATGGCAGCAGGGGAAATATATTGCGGTGGACTAAATGTTTCAAGGTATTAGGAGTAAAGTAGTTTGAGTTAAAATGCTTAATACCTTAATTACAATATAAATTAGAGTATCTGCTTTCCGTTTGTGCATTTTAGCTGAGTTGGCTGGAGATTTTCATTCACTAAAACCTTGTTATATCTTTCTTGCAGAGAAGTCAACAGGGGATGGTGCGAGACCATGAGAACCATAACAGTCTTCATTGACGAGGTAATGCCTATAATTGCCATTTCTGGTGTTCGATGAACTTGTTACGTTCTTTCTTTTGTTGTATATGCACGAGTGCTAACATCAAGGAGACAATTCTCATTGGAGGTCAATTTGCGAACTATTCCTACTCTTTCATGCAAAAAGGTGGTTGAGGTTTATTGGGTCATATTAAATGTTTCCTTACCACGTTTATTTATTTGATAAGAAAATAAATAAACATGGTAAGGGAGCATTTGATCTTTGACTGTTGAGTCCATCAGTAGTGGGATGGGGGTCTTGGTCTCTTTAATGGTCTTGGTAATCCTTACCCTTTGAGCTGGCTTTTGGGGTTGAATTAGGCCCAAGGTTCATTTCGTTATCAGCTCTAGAACACGCAATCCTAGTGCGTTATATGATTTCTTTAGTTACAACAGTTTTCCTCCTGGATAACATCAGAAACTGGCATGATAAACATGGTTGAGTGTCGATAAGCAAGTGATCCGCACAATCATCCCTTATTTTTTTCATTTATGGAAGAACATGTATTTTATGGAGAATGTTAGTGGCAAATCTTGACTTTGCATTCTTTGATGCCTGTCGTAAAAAGGCAAAAAGAACAATCATTCCCTTCTTAGTTCTTATCTACTCAGCAGTAATTTCTGATTCTAAGTAAACGTCTCAATAATTTCTGCCAAGTGAAAAGTTTAGCATGTAAAATAAGGCAATGAGGGTCCAAAATAGGAATACCAAAAGCATATTGAGAAAGGGGCATGGTAAGTGGTTACCCAAACCTAGTAACAGGCTGGACGTAGAGCCCTCTAGCTTAAACTTTTTCGTGCGTTATACAGTCAGCGGAATTCTCTTACCTTCTATCACGAACCTTTCCCAGTATGCATCATATGGAAAAGTAAATTGATATATGCATTCTATCTTGTGTTTCAGTGTTTTGGTGCTGCAATTCTTTGGCGTGCGCAATGTTATTAGAAGACTCAAAATGTGATAACCTTTGGATGAGCTAAATTTTCTCAGTATTGCTTTGATGATGTCCAAAAAGAAGTTTGTTGGTTTTATGTCATTGACGAACTTCTAAATCCGTTAATTTGCTATGTGGCTGTTTTGGGGGCAGTTCATGATCAAGAGCCTGGAGAAGATTCAAATCACTTTCTCAGTGCCAGTAAAATCTCCTTTTGATTGCAAGCATTTGTAACTGATTCAGTGTACAGTATGAAAATATGGTCTGAGATTATAACATTCTGGCTTTCGGAGAAATTGTGCTATCCCTGATTTGAGAATGGTTCTTTTACCTGTCAGAAATGTGCATTTTCAGCTTGTGCCAGAGTATGTCCGAGTTACCCAGGAAAGGGAAACATGGAAAATGTGTGGCAACTGGTTAGCAGCTCAGCTAGTGTAGGCCTGTAGGTGCAATTTGAAGGGCGTATCTTTCTGAAACTTATTCATATTTTCTGCTCTTAAAGGTCTTGTTAACTGTTTTGCATTGCATTGGATGTGTATTTAATATAATGTGTATCTAGAAGAGTTTGAGTATCTTAATTTATTTGATGAGTTACCTTAAAATTGATCGTGATAGATTGTTGAATGTTACAACTTTAGTTTGCCCCGCATTTTCTGTCATTTTTCCTCCTGAAGGCTGAAACTTTGTCTTAAAAATCAATTTCTCTCTTCCTCTAACTTCAAAGTTTCTCATTCTCACCGTAATCATCCTAACAAAGTATTCAAGTAATAAAATTATTATCAAGAAAATGTAACTGAGACATTTATACGGCCGATACAAAGTAGCTATATCGTAAAACCATACCCAAATAGAAAGTATTATGATAGTAACTTAGTAATTAATATTGAATATGTGAGATAATATCTAATGGGTAGGGTGTTGAACTTATTACCATATGGATAATGGATTAAATTAAAGTATAAAAGTTTCGAATTTTGGATATCCAAAACTCTGAAGTACCAAGTTCATTATCTAATCCGAAATTAAAATTTTTAAAAATCAAGTCCAAAATTCAATCCGTGATTCGAAATTCAAAGCAAAAATTTAAAAAAATCGGATTTTAATTTCGATTTTGAATTGCCCAAACTGTGGCCACCCACCTACTCCTCTTACCTTAAGCAATATTGTAGCTGTTTTGCCCTCAAATTAGCATTCCCTTCTTTATGTAATAACAGATTATCTAATATCTTAAGTTGTTTTTCGTGTTAAGTGCTTATCTATAACTAAAATGATGGCATCTCGTCTCCTATTCCAAATTATATTCTTAAGAGCAATTAACTGATGATTTTTATGAATGCAACGTATTTTTTTAATTTATTACTATATTTTTATAATAGTAAAACTAAAAGGAAAAAAAATGACATAGTTTACTGCATTCTTTTTATTTTGTAATTTTTTTTTGCATTTGTTTAGTAATGATAAAATCCCTTCGCCAAAGTACTGTTATGAGGTGGTTTAACAACCATTTTAGTTCAACTTAAAACCAAGAAAGTTGAATATACACACATAGGTGTCCAACAAGAAGTTAGACTAACATGAATATTAAAATGCCACATCTTTGCTTCAATTTTGGTCTTCATTTATAAACTTGACAACTAGGCAATGATTCAATTTAATAAAACACCAAGTTATGGTAAACTAACATCAACAACAATTTACCCCCAGCCTTCAGGCTTTTCTAAACCAATCAATCAAAAGTCATAACCAAAACCAACAAATTAATTAATAATCTATAACAAAATTTCCACTATAAATACCTCAATCCACTACATAGTTTCTCATCAACAGCAAAACAAAATCCCAGAGTCTTCTCAACTTCAGCTCCAACTACATAAGAAACTATGGCTAGAAGCATATACAGTAGCATTTTCATGGTGATTGTTCTCTCATTTGCAATATTGAGTGGGAAATCAGAAGCTGGTCGTCAGTTATTACAGGCCAATAATCCAAGTTTTCCTACAATTCCAGGCATGCCAAGTATCCCTAATATGCCTAGTATTATTCCAAATATTCCATCAATTCCTAGGATTGGATCAATGCCACCAATGCCATCAATTCCAAGCATTCCAAGAATGGCAATGCCACCAATTCCATCATTTCCTTCATTCCCTAAATTCCCTACTTCTATCCCATTTTTCACTCCACCTCCACCTAAGAACTAAGTACACTTATCTACTTAACCACATTCTCATTTCAATCTGATTTTCATACTTTTTTTTTTGCGTTTTTCTTTGTTGATTTGCATTTGCTTTGAGTCGTCCAGTCGTTATGTTATTAGCTTTCAGGCTATTTGAATTTGTATTCCACTGTAAGTCCTTTTTCCTCTAGGGAGAAGGAGTACGGGTACTATATACAGTGGGGTGTTACGTCTTATATGTAATTTTACAATTACGTGTGTTTTCTTATATCTCTCTCTATATATATTATGATGATACTTTTATTGTTATTATTTGTAATTATTCTCCGCACTCATCAGCTCTCTTTCTAATAATTTAAGTGGTGAATCAATCCCACAAAGTGGGGTATGGGAAGGGTAATATGTAGACATGTCTTACCTCAACCCGAGAGGGCAGAGAGGCTGTTTCCAATCGACCCTCGGCGCAGGGAAAAGAAAGGCAAACAAAACAAAAACAAAAACCGCATTAGTTACTCCAGCATACATCGCATAAAAATTATCTAAACATAAGAGACATATGTACCATAAATAAGCAGACATGCAATGATATTAAAACAGTAACTACCAGAAATGACTGCCATAAGAGAACACACACTAATCCTCTATGGGTGGCCCTATCACGCCTCACCCACCCACCCCGGGAAAGGAGTTCGGAAAATCTAGAAGTCCCTATCCTACAACCCTGATACTAGACCTCCAGACTTTCCTATCAAGGGTCATGTCCTCAGAAATTTGCATCATGGCCATGTCCTATCTAATTACCTCTCCCCAGTATCTCTTAGGCCTCCCTCTGCCTTGCCTCACACCGACCACCGCTAGCCGCTCACAACTCCTCATCGGGGCATCGGGGCATCGGGGCTTCTCCTCCGCATATGTCTGAACCACCGAAGCCTCGCCTCTCGCATCTTCTCATCCACTCGGGCCACCCCCACCTTCTCCCGAATAACTTCGTTCCTAATCTTATCTAACCCGGTGAGCCCGCACATCCACCTAAGCATCCTCATCTCCGCAACCGTCATCCTCTTAAAGGGAACAATTTAGTAACAATGAAAGATTCTGATTTAAATCGTTGATTCGATCTATAGCTCAAATGAACTAAAACATTTTCTTCTTCCAAAAAAATGTTGAATATGTTAAAGTGAAGAACTCACCAAAGCATAAGAATTGTCTGAAGGGCTAGAAGAGAAAATGGTATTATCCAACGTTTGAACAATATAAGTCGCATAGTTTAGAAGAGAAAAATAAGTGAAATACGTAAAGAATGAGAACTGGAAAATAGAAGAAAATATTCACCATATATGTAGCAGGGCTAAATCTTTCACAACAAAGTGGCTGTAGTTTAGTGGTGAGAATTCCACGTTGTGGCCGTGGAGACCTGGGCTCGAATCCCAGCAGCCACACTTACTTTTTTCTTCTTAGAGTTAAAAATCTTGGTTTTTATGTGGCTCTCCTCGTAAACATCCCCCAGCTGTTCTGGAGGTGCTTAACTACTTATCAAACACTTTTTCGGCTTTATCATGCCCTCTTCTTATACATAAAATATTTGGATTAATAAACGAAAAACAAAAGGAAAGGAAAATATAATGTAGTTATATTGTCTACTATATCTGTTGCAGGCTTTGTGAATTGGTAATTAGATTTCAACCTCATTTTAACCATAAAAACAACAGAAGTACTTTTGATTCCAAATTCCTATTTTTTGTTGTGTCTACAATCAATTGACTGTATGTCTACTTACTGTAATTAATTAATTTGATCTTGTGATATAGTCTGGATTTGGCCACATGGGCGGAGCTACCTTTGTCCGAGGGGTGTCAACCGATAAACCCTTTGCCGGAAAATAATACTATGTAGATAGGTATTTTCTTAAAAAAAATTGTATATATACAAGAGGTTGACAATTTATGCAATGATCAAGTGGTGTCAAAAATTACTGAAGGTCGCAATTTCCATTGTTGATTCTAGCATAATTTCTTTTGTATAAATCTTGGCTCCGCCACTGCTTTGCCATGAATCCCGTGACAAAAGTTCGGGTGCAAATCTAGGATTTGAAGCTTATGAAATTGTTGAGTTCTAAATTAATTTGTAAGAAATCTCCAACCAATGTATGTTATTTATACTAAAGACTTCAAAGACCAATTAAAGAATATGAGAACATGTATAATGAATGGAGCTAAGAATAATAAATACGAAACCATACAAATGGGAAATAATCTTACATCCTCCCTCTTAGTGAAAATGAACAAAAAACACGTGAAAATTGTCCCTAAAAGCAAACGAGCTTATGCTACTTTTGGTTAACACTTTACCCAACAAGAATAATACTCACTGCAACCTTGTTGCCCATAAAATAATAATTTATTTCTATGTGTATTTTTAGTTTGCAAACTGCAACATGGGGTTAGCTGCCAAATAACACTAATCTAATCAAACTAGCGAACAAAGTAGTGAATGATAGTGATCAAGAAATTAAAAGCCAAACGAATACGTTTCAATAAAGCCAATATGCCATGACCCACCTTGTCATCGAGTAGCATAGGTGTTAGTTTGGCACATATTTTTGTCACTAGATAGCTTACATAAGACGAAGGCTAATATTTATGTGAAAGTTTTAGATAAATATACAGATTTCTCTTGAAAGACTTTAAAACTCTATGCATTTACTAAGAAAAGCTCTGAAACTTTTTAGCTCTGCAAAGAATTCTAGAGGAAGTCCTTATATTTTAAATACGAAGGACTTGTATATTATTTATCTTGCCCCTAAGTGAGTAGTGTATATAAGGGTATTACATTTGTAACTCATCAAACAAAATAATTCAAGTTCTCTACAATATAATAGCAATTCTCTTGCCTTTCTTATTGATGTAACGACCCGATCAGTCATTTTGAGTACTAGATTTCTTTTTCGTGTTTCGAAACAATTCGTAACTCTATTTGATGATTTATGACTTACGTGCGTGGTCCGTATCAATTTTCTAAAAATTTGAATGTGAGTTTAGACTTTGAAAATGACTAGAGTTGACCAAGGTCACGTTTTGATACACGACCTCAGATCGATATTTTGATAACTGCGATAGGTTCATATGATAATATTGGACTTGTACGTATGTTTGGTTGGGATCCCAGGTAACCCGAGGCCGTTTCGGCGCATTGTGTAAAAAGATGGAAAAATAATGAGTTTTAATGATGGATTCTTTATATTTGATGTTATTTTAATTATTTAAGATAGCGGGCGAGTTTGTATAATTTTATTACACTTTTTTGAATGTTCGAAATGGTGGTTGAGCACTCGGGTGAGATTCAGATGAGTTGTGCATGGTTGTGGTGACATTGATGAACGACTGGGGTGATGAACCTGCAGATCTTGAATTTGCGAGGTTCTGCTTGCAAATACGAGCATTGCCTTTGTGAGGGGTGTCTCACATTTGCGAAGATGGGATGGGAACTTCGTATTTGCGAAGTTTGTACTACATTTGCGGACAAGGGAGATCTGCATTTCTGATGGGTAAGTCGCATTTGTGACACAATAGACTTTGGAGGCAACTTCACATTTGTGAGCACGTGATTTTTGCCCTATACGAGAATTACTCCCAAAATGTCAAAAATAAAAGAGTTTTTGCGTTTGTTTGCAATATTTGTGGATTACATGTTCTTTTTCTTATTGTTTGCATATGTGTGCCCATGTCTATTTGTTTAAATTAATAAAAAAAAAAATATATATATATATACCAAATATGTTTCATTTATATTTGTAGGATTAGTTCCGTACTTAGAAATAGTTAAGTTTATTTTTACGAAAATGAAAAATCATAAAAATATATTTTTCGCATTTTCTTGTCATTTTAATGTACAATTGTAGGATTTGGTATTTAATTATGTTAATTGTTAGTAAAAAATTAATTATATGTGTTACAAGATATATATATCTATATATATATGTATATATATATATATATATATATATATATATATATATATATATATATATATAATACAATATAGAGTCTAGTTTTAGGAAATAAAGAGATAAGGAAATCAGATTTGGGCCAAAACCTAGTCCAAAACCAGGCCCAATCGAGTTATCCCTGGTCCAGTCCAATTCATCCTCAATCGTGGCCGTTCATTTCGAATTGATCCTATGGCCACGATCTCCCCTATCACCCGTTCAGGAGGCATCGATCTGGGCCGTTTGATTCAGTTGATCTAACGGCCAATACCATATCATCACGACCCGAGTTTTAGCCCGACCCAGTCTACCCAAAGACCAACCCGGCTTCAACTTAACCAAACGGCATCGTTTGAATAAGTGGGATGATCCAGACCATCGATCTCTTTAGATCGAACGGCCAGGATTCAATCCCAGCCCCGCTATATATTCCAATCTCCTACCCAGCCCCCCTTAGCCAGACCCCTACCTTCATCGTCTCTCTCAGAGACAAGCTAAGTCCCACCGCCTCCGCCGCACTCCGCCCGCCGGAAATCGCCTCACGGCGGTTCCGGTAGGCCAATGGCTCCCAAATTTACATCGTAGAATCTCCCAAGCCCCCTCTACATGGATCCGTTAGTCGTTAGTCTCGAATGTTGCTCGAACGTCTCGAATATTCGTTCGAAGGTCGCCGAAACTTGAACGTTCATCCCAAACCACCTCAAATTCACACCAATAACTCCTCACACCTCCCCCACACCCCTACTGACCTTGGTTTAGTTCGAATCTTACCCGAAATGTTAAAGCCCTAAATTCGAGCCCCAAGAACCCTAGTTTTGAAGAAGCCCAATTCGAGCCGGATTAGTCGTCAATTGAAGTCCAAGGGACTTTAGTCTAGGTGTTCTCAATCGAGAACATCTCGATTAAAGCCCATTTGGCTTCAATAGTTCCAAACCAAGTTCGAACTTGGGTCGGCAGATTCTTTTGAGGTAATTTATTTCCCTTACGATTTCTGTTTGCATTCCGTATTTGTATTTGTGTTTTAGTTTTAGAAATTGTTTTAGCATTCTTCTACTCTTCCCAATGGACCTTTTTATTCGGTCAATTCAATCTTCACCGGTTTGTTTGATTGTAATGTGGTAATTGCTTCGTATGTCTGGTTTATTTAACGTCGACAAATTAATTAGCTTGTATGTTTGCTCATTTCTTGGTCTGTCCGTATGCAATTCATTAGTTTGTGATTTGTGGTTTGTTTGATTTTGGATTAGGGGTTAATTGGATACAGTTGGTAGGACTTAATTAGTATTAGTTCTTTAATCTCCTGCCCATAAGAGGGACTAGTGGAACCTGCTGTACAGCAGGGTATCCCACTAGTCTCATGCTATCAATTGTTTTAATGTAAAACCCATACGAGGACACTTAATAGTGGGGGTTCAGAGAATATGATGGGCTGGGGTTTAATTTAAGGGGTGGCACCATTAGGAGCTGATTTTCCAAAACTATATAGAAGATGGACGAATAGAGATAGAGAGAGGATAGAGAGAGAGATAGAGATAGAAAAAAGAGAGCAGACTCTGGAGAGCATTCTGAAACACAGAGAAAAAGATAGACAATTTGGAAGAGAGAAAGGAGAAAAACATTCTGGTTTGCTTTGTTTCATTGTGTCAATCCAGTTTACTGTTCTATTGGATTGGTAGAAAGTCTTAGGTGTTGGTCGAGTCGAGTCACACTCCCTTTTGATTTATTATTCATTGGAACTCCATAGGGGTGTTTAAGCTGTTTTCAGTCAGTCTTTGGGTCCATTTGAACTATATTTCGATATAACATTGGCCTGTTGAAGTCTTCAAGTATCCGTTAGGTGTTTCTGAAACTAAAACTGGTCTATTTGAGTTGCTTGGGGTGTCATTCTTGGTTCATCCGACATTATTGGATAGCATTTGGTTGATTTAAACATTAAGTTTGTGTTTGTTGACGTTCTTGGGTTTTCTCTGTCAAGTTGATGCTGTTTGGCTTTCTTAAAGTTGCCCCATTGCTGTGATCGTTTACTATTGAAACTGCTGTTCAAGTTGTGTTGTTGCTGCCGTTTAACCTGAGCTACCACTGATCCTTCTCTGCATTTTTGGTTGTTTGAATCCCAGGTACTCATTCTCTGTGATCTATTCCATGTAACTAAGAGCTAGAAGTTGCAATGCAGATGTTCTTTGGTGTTATTAAAATTGCTCCCTGTTAGCTTCTAGTTTCTTTTTAGCCATCTGATTAGCTGTGATAAAAAATGTATTGGCAGTAGGAATATGGGTTGTATAATTGGACCGGTGGATTGTTAAATTGGTAATCCTTAGCTGAATTTTAGTACATGCTATAGTTAATTAGTGGTTGATTTCAATTTGTAATGGATTATGGGTTAAAGGGATTATAGGGTAACAGAAATAGAAAGCTTAGCATACTTTAGTTGAGCCTTTAAATAATAATGAGGCGAGCCTTACTAAACCAAAATATATAATGGCGGGGCGCTCAAATTAGTTGCTATAAAAACTTAGACTCGGAAAGATCGTTTAACGAATTTCATGATCTTTCCCAAAGTTAATAAAGACGGTAGACTCTTTAGGCGCGATTGGTAAATAAAATTATTTTCCTAAATACGGGTGCGCATTTATGTGACCCAAATCACTCCCGGCAAATCTGAAACGCATTAAGATCACATGCGCACTGGTGGCGGTGTGATTCGAGATGTTTTTTCGTGACGTCGTAATTCTTCTAAAAATCGAAAAGCGGAACATAAAAGAACATAGATAAAGAAAGACAAAAAATAGCAGTTGAGCGACCGTGCTAAAACCACGGAATCCGGGAGTGCCTAACACCTTCTCCGGGTTAACGGAATTCCTTATCCAGGTTTCTAGTTTCGCAGACTATATTACAGAGTCATAAATTTCCTCGGTTCGGGATTAAACCGGTGACTTGGGACACCATTATTTTTTCAAGTAGCGACTCTGAATTAAATAAATAAATCCCGTTTTGATTGTCCTTTAATTGGAAAAACTCCCTTGCGCCCTCCCGGGTGCGTAAAAAGGAGGTGTGACATCTCTGGCGACTCTGCTGGGGACATATCTACCCAGAACTTCGGTTCAGGGTTTAAGAATTCGAGCTTAGTTAAAATTGTTGTTTTTGCTTATATCTGATTTCATTATATGTTTTGATTAACGTGCTATATGTTTACCGCTTTGATATTACGTGAACTGTGTATATAAACTGTGCCGAAAACCCTTCTCTTCTCACCTCCGGGGATGTGCTCACTGGTTGAGACTCCCTATTCTGTTAGTGTCATACCCCGAAATAATAAAGAGGCTCGGAAAGTTTCTAAGCCGGCTGGCCTTTTGGTTCCCGGAAAGGAGCTCCTTCCTCAGCTCGAGTTGTCTGCTTGGGTACACAGTCTAGACCATGTACCGAGGTTTTGAGCTTAGAATAACATAACCGCATACCGGATCCCTAGTAGGAAACGCTTATTTGCATCACGTTGCATTTGACTTAGGGGACTCAACACAGGGGTTGGGTCCGTCTAGGACAGGCAACCTGATATGAAAAGACCATCCTGCTACACCATGTTTTAAGCATTTATTTGGACTCGCATGCTGACCGGCTTTTAAATACTGAAAAAAAAGAAAAAAAAGGGGAAAAAGAAATAGTATGGGGAAATAGGTATTTTTCAGAACATACAAAAAATGTGTTTTACCAACAAATCAATAAATTTAGTTTGCTAATAAAAGACGATGGAAGGTTGACTTTGCCAACAAAATGGTTTTCTTAACAAAATGTGTTTTCTTAACAAAATGTGTTTTCTTTGTCGGTCAATAAAAGAAAAATATAGTTTGTTTTGACGGACCGAACTACACGGGTTTGATTCTCACCGGATGTGAGATACGTAGGCAATCCCCGTCGGGTCCAACTTGCCCTTTTTAAAAAAAAAATATATACCAAAATTTTAAATTTTGAAAAAATAGTCCAATCATTGCCAACCAAAATGATCTTCTTCTTTAAATAAATGTGCAGGATGAGCACGATTCGAAATGAACCCTTTTCACTCATGACTAAAATCCCGGTACAAATACGACTATGGTGGGATGATCTAGGCGAAGAAGGGCAGGACGAAGTTAAGAAATATTTGAAAGGTCTCACAGGTCTGCTCGAAATAAAGCCTCGAGGGAATATCATAAGAGCATTAGTCACATACTGGGACTCTACACACAATGTCTTTCATTTCTCGAATTTCGAGCTTACCCCAACTTTGGAGGAAATGACCGGATACATTGAAAACACTGATATACCATTGGGGCACCAATATCTAATCGCTCCCAGGGTTGTCGCCATACACCGATTTTTAGACTCACTGAAGATAGCCAGAACGGTACGTAACCCGGATCTAGCACAAGGGTTTTGTACTTTAAGCTTCATCTATCAAAGGTACGGTCATGTGGGAGGTTTTGACAAGCCAGAGAACAAATTATGCAGCAAGGGTAATCGCCAGAAATGGGAGGAGCACGGACGAGTTGCCTTCATGATAGCCTTCTTAGGACTTATGGTATTCCCGAGAAAAGACGGGAATATTGATATAAAGATAGCCGGAATTGTCAGTACTTTGCTTGACCAAAGCGAAAGTACTCTTGCTCCCATGATACTATCAGACATATATCGAGCTCTCACAGCCTGCAAAGCCGGAGGAGATTTTTTTGAAGGCTGTAATTTATTGCTACAAATGTGGATGATCGAGCACCTGTGTCGCCGCACCCAATTCTTGAGATATGGGTTGGTTGAGAAAACTTGCATAAGCGAATTCTATACAAGGATTGATAGGACCGTCCTGCCTGAAGGAACCTTGGCGTGGAGGGCGTACTTTCAGGCTCTCAGCGCAAGTCAAATACAATGGACATTGGGTTGGCTACATATAGACAGAATCGTGTACATGCCAGCGGCTAGGTCCCACTTTCTCTTAATGGGACTTAAGAGCATTCAACCTTATGCGCCCCATCGGGTTTTAAGACAGCTTGGGAGGTGCCAGATAATACCCAAAGACGAAGACCTGAGTACCCGGGTTATCGAAATTGGTCCCGACGGTCAACTCCCAGAAGCAAGGGTCCGCCAGATCTGGAGCAAATGCCAATATCTGGAGGCAAACACTTGTGTGCAGGATCGAGCTAGAGGAGAGGTTGTACCCAGATATCTTACTTGGTACAAAGGAGAAACATCGGGTGAAAGACCAACCAAGAGACCTCACCTCAGGGAATTTGCTGAAGCGTCACAAGAACAATGGAACTGGTTAGCCAAGGAAGAGGTTTACAGAACAAGGATTGGCAAGATAGAGCAACAGGTCCAAGATCTCCAATTTGAAAAGGATATGCAAGCTGCCGCCGACGAAGGAGATAAAAAGAAGTTGGCACAAGAAAACGACTTTTTGAGAGCTCAAATCCAGCAAATGAAAAGGATGCTGACAGACAGTTGAGGAGTCGATCAGACGAAAAATTGATAAAGGGTTTAAAAACCCAAGTTGCCGATGTCCAAAGAGAATTTGGAAGAGTCGAAGACCCAAACAATGAGGATCCGTGCCAGCTGGAGAAAGGAGGCACATCAACAGGCACTTCACCTACAATGGGTGGAAGAAGAGTACGTTGAGATCATCACTAATCTAAGGGAAGCAAACGTTATCCTTAGGGAGCGGGTTCTCAAGCAAGCCCGGGATGCCAGAGCAGACCTCGACCGTTGCCACAATTTGATGGCACGACTGCAAGAACAAGTGGATAGGCTCTTAGACCAAGTCACCAACAATGCTCGAAGATTGGGGGCGAAGAACCAGCAGATAGAACAGCTACTCAGAGAAAGGGACATGATCAAGGACAGAATTGGAGAAATCGGGCATTATGTCACCATGAAATGCTTAGCTTGTGAACAAATGCCCCGCACCGCCCTTTTTGCTTCAGTTATGGACTACGTTCATCAGATCATGAAAGAGTTAAGGGAACTACACAGGGACCTCACACCAAGGCCCGCGGTAAGGCCGAATGATGCCTCGCAGGCCCCCAGGAACTTAAGAGCACTAGACTTTTGATTAAAAATGTATTTTTGAAGTTTTGAGTCAAGTTGGTTGGCATTTTAGTCTCGAGTCAAGCATTTCTATTATTTTGTTGATTATTGTAAGACAGGTTTTGTAACCATAAGAGTTTTGATATAAGAATTCCGGAATTTTGCCACAATGTTGTTACCAGAACTACGCTCGGTCTGATTCACGCGGGGACGTGATACGTAGGCAATCCACATAAGATTCGACCACTACTAGAAAGAAAGGAAAAGAACATGAAGGTTAATAACAATAAGGTTTTCAAGGATAATTGAAAAAGGGAAAAAGAAAAAAAAAGAAAAAAAAAGAGAAAAAGAAAAGAAAAGAAGCTGGAATGACGCATGTGATGAGTACATATAGAAAGGGTTATTTGGTTAGGTGCATTGCATCCAACGTGCTATAACATATCTGTTAAACTCGGTAAGCTAACAAGTTTGTTGCATTCCAGAAAAGTTTAGCAATTGGTTTGACATAATATCCTGGCCAGCCACCATTACCGTACTAGATCTAAAGGGCCAATTCCAGCAAGCATGTCTAGTTCCGGTAAAAGCCTCGAGGAAGAGAAATCAGAGATACAGATCATGAAAGAAGAGGTAGATCGGTTGAAACAACAAATAACAGAGATGCACCTAGCCTGGGCTAGGGGACAGTCTTCACCAAACCTCCCTACTCTCGCATCAGCTCCAGAACATCCACCCCTCGATCCTTCGACAAGCGCCCCACTCTATCCATACTATCAAGGGGAAAACCCTTATGCCACCCAAGTTCCACCAGCCAAACAAAATCCTCCTCCGGTCACCCCTGTTTTTGTGGCACCCCCACTTGCTACTCTACAAAAGTCGTCCGGTGAGCCACATGTTCAAATCCATGACAATTCTTACTATCCCCCCGAGCCTACCTTTAGGGCTCTTGAACCGCATCCACACACCCCTCACTGGGATAACCCGGCAGAACCGGAAAAGCACTTCCAAAGTTCGGAACATGAGGAAGTTATTAGAAAAGTTAAAAGCCTGGAGCAGTCCTTCAGGAATATGCACGGTTTGGGCAACCAGGTCGGTGTCGCTTACAAGGATCTGTGTCCATTCCCAGATGTCCAGTTGCCAACCGGGTTCAAAATGCCCAAGTTTGACTTATACGAGGGGCATGGTGATCCAGTAGCCCATCTTCGAGGGTTTTGTAATAAATTGCGAGGAGCCGGAGGACGAGACGAGATTCTGATAGCTTACTTAGGTCAGAGTTTGGGGGATCCGCACTAGAGTGGTACACTAGGCAGGATCCAAGCAGATGGTTTACATGGGATGATTTGGCTCAAGCATTCATTGGCCAGTTCTAGTACAATCTTGAAATAGTCCCGGACCGCTTATCATTGCTAAAGTTAGAGAAGAAACCCGCCGAAAGTTTCAGAGAATTTGGTTTCCGCTGGAGGGAACAGGTAGCAAGGGTAGATCCGCCTATGAGAGAGAACGGGATGGTGGAGTACTTCCTGCAGACACTGGAGCCGACCTATTTCGGACATCTGGTGACGTCCGTAGGTAAGTCATTCACTGAGGTGATAAGATGGGGGCTATGATCGAGGAAGGCTTGAAAGCCAACAAGATCATGAGCTATTCAGCGTTGAAAGCCACCACTCAAGCTATCCAAAGTGGTACCGAAGGAGTGCTTGGGAAAAAGAGGAAAGAAGAAGTCGCGGCAGTCGAGTCCGGAACATGGTTCAGAAACAGAGGCCCCGCACCCCGGTATAACCCGCCACAGCCTCACCACCAAAATTACTTCCACAATCCATATAACCACCCGCAACACTACTATCCAGCACCTGATCCCCATTTTACTGTCCATCACGCCCAGTCATATGCCACACCTCCCGTCCATGCACCATGGCGTGCACCAAACCCGCAAAATAATTATCCACCCCCAAGAGCATATAGAAATCCCACGGGCGCGGGTTTTCGTCCGAACCAAGCATTCAAGAGCGACAGGGCGCCAAGGCCAAAGACTTTTACTCCCTTGGGAGAGTCTTACACCAGTTTGTTCCACCGTTTGAAGCAAGTAGGGTTGCTAAATCCGGTCGAGGCTAAGCTACCAAACCCTCTTCCAAAGAATCTGGATCATTCGATAAATTGTGCATACTGCTCAGGATGTCCGGGCCACGACACAGAAAAGTGTTGGCGTTTGAAAACAACCATCCAGGAACTCATCGACACTCGCCGAATCGAGGTCCAGACTCCAGCGGAGCCCAATATCAACCAAAATCCACTTCCAACTCATCTTGAGACCAACATGATCGAGTTGGTACGGGTAGAAGAGGGAAAGGAGAAAACCTCTCAGATTATAATGATGATCAAGTCTAGTGGGGTAAGAATGAAAAAGGGGCCAAGCCTTGATGAGTCACTCATCTGCAAGAAGGACGTACAAGGGGGATTGGAAGCAGAAAAGGGAAGTGTGAACAAAGCGCCCATGAGGCCAGAGGGAGAAAAAATAGTTGTACCAGGGGCAGCAACCATACCCGTTTTAACTGTAGCGGGTGTTCGAGTGGATCCTTTCATCATCAAGCCAGTAATACAGTTGCCAATAGCTAATAGCAAAGCCATTCCATGGAATTATGATCGGGTCACGACAACCTACAAAGGAAAAGAAGTTAAAGAAGAAGTCTGCGAAACGCAAGGTTTGACCCGTTCAGGGAGATGTTTTGCCCCTGCGGAATTGAGGAAGACTACCCCGGCAACACTAAAAAAGGCGGTCACCGACGAAGAGGCGGAAGAATTCCTGAAAAAGATGAAGCTGCATGATTATTCTTTCTTAGAACAGCTGAAGAAAACCCCTCCACAAATCTCATTGCTATCCTTGCTGATACATTTTGAAGAACACCGGCAAGCTTTGATGAAAGTTCTGAATGAGGCCCACGTACCTGATAAAATCTCAATGAGTCATTTGGAGAAGATCACCAATAGGATCTTCGAAGCGAATCGGATCACCTTCACCGATGACGAGTTGCTTGAGGAAGGCACCGAGCACAACAAGGCTTTATATCTTACGGTGAAGTGTGAGGAGTCGGTGGTCAGCAAAGTCCTGGTCGACAATGGGTCCAGTGCGAACATTTGTCCTCTCTCTACACTACACAAGTAGAAAGTGGATATCGGCAGGATACGCAAGAACAACATATGTGTCCGAGGGTTTGATGGAGGAGGCAAGGCATCGGTCGGGGACATAGTGTTAATCTTGACAATCGGACCAGTGGAGTTCACCATGGAATTCCAGGTGCTGAACATGGTAGTTTCATATAACCTTCTGATAGGGCGACCGTGGATCCATGCCGCAAAAGCAGTTCCATCCAGCCTACACCAACTAGTCAAGTTTGAGTGGGACCAACAGGAGATCGTAGTCCATGGAGAGAATGATCTACAACCGGGCACCATCGTCCCCTTTGTTGAGACAGAAGAGGATGTTGGGCCATGGGTATACCAGATCTGCAATGCGGTATCCGTCAACCGAGTTCCAGAAGGGGAATGCCTTCTCAATGACAGAATAATTACTGCAGACGTCATGGTGGCCCATGAAATGCCGAGAAACGGTTTCGTACCCGGCAAAGGTTTAGGTGCATCTCTGCAAGGAATCATACAACCGGTATCTATGGTCGAAAATGTGGGAACCTTCGGCTTGGGATTCAAGCCAACATCAGAGGACATCCAGCGAGCCAAGAGGAATAAGCAGAAGACATGGGTGCTCCCGAAGCCTGTTCCGCGCCTTTCCCGATATTTTGTCAGGTCTGGAGTAAGAGGACATCCGACGACAAAGGTTCCCAGTCCTATGGTTAGGCAAGACGAAGAGTTCTTAAGAAAATTCGAGGACCTATTCGCAGATGTATGCATGCTAGAGGATGGCGAAGGATCCAGCCATGCCGATATACCGTTTGTGGGATCGAAAGCAAAGTTGAATAATTGGAAGGCTACTCCTCTCCCTGTCCGGAAGGAGTCTTGGTAGTTTGTTTTGGATTGTTTCTTTCGAACTTTTGTGTTGGGATTGTCCCCGAAGTAAAATCCGTTTGTTTCAGTTCGTTTTGATTTGAGTTCGCAAGTTTGTTCTTCCTTGTACTGTTCCCATTAATTAAATTTTGTTCCTTTCGTTTCTAATTTTGTTTATTTTCCTTCTTTTTACTTTTCCGAGCAGCTTTCTTTCAACTGATCTTAATGATATGGCGTGCTTAAAGATTAATCAACCCAGTCTAGAAAGTCAATCGGGTTTGGAAATAATAACGCATGGAATAAGAGGTGACGAGAGTGAATCGGAATACGGCGATGATGAAGCCGTAGAAGAAATCGATGAAGAATTAAGTCACTTCGAGGAAAAACCCAAACCAAATTTAAATGATACTGAGGTTGTTAATCTGGGGGACACAGATGACGTCAAAGAAACCAGAATAAGTGTCCATATTGAACCCAACCTGAGAGAAGAGTTGATCAAAACACTCATGGAGTTTAAAGACATATTCGCATGGTCGTACGATGACATGCCAGGACTCAGCACTGATCTAGTGGTTCACAAATTACCCACTGACCCGGCATGTCCTCCCGTCAAGCAAAAACTGCGGAAATTCAAGACGGAGATGAGTGTAAAGATCAAGGAGGAAGTAACCAAGCAGTTGCAGGTGAAAGTCATTCGTGTCACTCGATACCCTGAATGGTTGGTTAACGTAGTACCGGTGCCAAAGAAAGACGGGAAGATCAGAGTATGCGTGGACTACCGCAATCTCAACAAGGCGAGCCCTAAATATAATTTCCCTCTTCCCAATATCCATATCCTGATTGATAATTGCGCCGGACGTGAAATCAAATCCTTTGTGGACTGCTACGCGGGATATTATCAGATCTTGATGGATGAAGAGGATGCAGAAAAGACGGCTTTCATCACACCATGTGGGACTTATTGCTACCGGGTGATGCCGTTTGGTTTGAAGAACGCAGGGGCAACATACATGAGGGCGATGACTACGGTATTCCATGACATGATACACAAGGAAATTGAAGTGTACGTGGATGATATGATCATAAAGTCTAGACGTCAAGAGGACCACATTGCCGACCTCAGGAAGTTCTTCCAAAGACTTCGAAGATATGATATCAAGCTCAATCCGGCCAAATGCGCATTCGGAGTTCCATCAGGAAAGTTGCTAGGATTCATCGTCAGCCGACGGGGCATTGAGTTGGACCCATCCAAAATCAAGTCCATCCAGGAGTTACCCCCGCCAAGGAATAAAACAGAGGTAATGAGTTTGTTGGGAAGGTTAAATTACATCAGTAGGTTTATTGCTCAGCTTACAGCAACCTGTGAGCCCATATTCCGTCCGTTGAAGAAAGACGCTGCGATAGAATGGACGACAGAATGTCAGGAAGCGTTTGACCAAATCAAAGGGTATCTGTCAAACCCACCCGTACTGGTTCCGCCTGAACCGGGTAGACCCCTGATTATTTATCTAACGGTTTTGGAGAATTCGTTCGGCTACGTGCTGGGGCAGCACGATCTTACTGGCAGAAAGGAACGGGCCATTTACTACCTCGGTAAGAAATTCACGGTCCACGAGGTTAAGTACACTCATTTGGAAAATACATGTTGTGCTTTGACTTGGGTAGCCCAAAAGCTAAAACATTATTTGTCTTCTTACACCACTTAGCTCATCTCGCGTTTGGATCCATTGAAGTATATTTTCCAGAAGCCTATGCCTACAGGGAGGTTAGCAAAATGGCAAATATTACTTACAGAGTTCGACATCATATATGTGACAAGGACGGCTATGAAAGCTCAAGCCCTAGCCGATCACTTAGCCGAGAATCCTGTTGATGACGAATACGAACCTCTGAGGACGTATTTTCCAGACGAAGAAGTATTGCAAATTGATGGGTTGGAATTAACCGAGGATCCAGGGTGGAAGCTTTTCTTCGACGGAGCGGCGAACGCAAAAGGAGTCGGAGTAGGGGCTGTGCTTATCTCTGAAACAGGACATCATTATCCTGTTACTGCTCAACTGCGTTTTCATTGTACCAATAATATGGCCAAGTACGAGGCATGTATCTTAGGGTTGCGATTAGCGGTGGACATGGATGTACATGACGTCTTGGTCTTGGGGGACTCGGACCTTCTGGTACATCAGATTCAGGGAGAATGGGAAACCATAGATTTAAAGCTTATCCCGTATCGTCAGTGTTTGCATGATCTGACCAAGCGCTTTCGATCAGTAGAATTCAGGCACATCCCAAGGATGCATAATGAGGTTGCCGATGCTCTAGCTACTTTGGCGTCAATGCTACATCACCCGGACAAGGTTCGTGTCGATCCGTTACATGTTCAGGTTCGAAATCAACATGCTTATTGTAATGTGATAGAAGAAGAGATGGATGGCGATCCATGGTTTCATGATGTCAAGGAGTACCTCAGGTTAGGAGTATACCCAGAACAGGCAACTGGAGATCAAAAGAGAGCTATTCGGCGATTGGCAAACGGATTTTTTCTTAGTGGAGGGGTGTTGTACAAACGAACCCCAGATTTGGGATTGTTGAGATGTATAGATGCGAGTAAAGCCACAATGGTGATGACAGATATACACTCCGGAGTTTATGGGCCACACATGAGCGGATATGTATTGGCAAAGAAGATTCTTCGAGCAGGATATTACTGGCTCACTATGGAGCGTGATTGTATAAGTTTTGTGCGAAGATGCCATCGGTGTCAGATACACGGAGATTTGATTCATTCTCCACCGACTGAATTGCATACAATGTCAGCACCATGGCCGTTTGTTGCATGGGGTATGGATGTTATTGGACCTATAGAACCTGCGGCTTCCAATGGTCATAGGTTCATTTTGGTAATGATCGATTATTTTACCAAGTGGGTGGAGGCCAAAACCTTCAAATCAGTAACCAAGAAGGCGGTGGTGGACTTCGTACATTCCCACATCATCTGCAGGTTTGGAATTCCAAAGATAATCATCACAGATAACGGTGCCAATCTTAACAGTGGATTGATGAAGGAGGTATGTCAATAGTTCAAGATTACACACCGAAATTCCACACCATATCGTCCCAAAGCAAATGGTGCGGTTGAGGCGGCAAATAAGAATATAAAGAAGATATTGAGGAAGATGGTAGAAGGGTCTAGGCAATGGCATGAAAAGTTACCATTCGCACTATTGGGTTATCGCACTACCGTCTGGACTTCGGTAGGTGCAACTCCTTACTTGTTGGTGTACGGGACTGAAGCAGTAATACCAGCAGAAGTTGAAATTCCATCCCTCCGAATTGTCACTGAAGCTGAGATTGACGACGATGAGTGGGTCAAAACCCGATTGGAGCAATTGAGTTTGATCGATGAAAAGAGATTGATAGCAGTATGTCATGGCCAATTGTATCAAAAGAGAATGGCAAGATCATATAACAAGAAGGTACGTCCCATGAAATTTGAAGTGGGACAGCATGTGTTGAAGAGAGTTCTACCACATCAGGCCGAAGCAAAAGGCAAGTTCACTCCAAATTGGCAGGGACCATTTGTTGTGACTAGGGTATTATCTAACGGCGCGCTATGTCTAACTGATATTGAGGGAAGATGCACTGATATGGCTATCAATTCTGACGCAGTCAAGAGATATTATGTGTAATTCTTTAATGCATTTGTCAACGTTTGGTTTTGTTTGTTTGTATTTGGCATTTTTCGGAGAGTGAAATGACAGAGGCAATTTTTCTACTACCCAAACACTTTAACCTTTGTTTTCCTCTTTGAGCCTTAATTATTCTTTCATATACCCTCTTTCGGAATCATCAAGGAAAATGCGTAACAAAATAGGAAAAGAAACAAAGAAAGGACACAAGAAAAAGTGAACTACGTTTGACCTGATTCCTCAATAAGGATACGTAGGCGCCACACGGCTCGGTCATAATAAAATAAAAATCAAAGATTCCCCAAGCAACAAAACTGGGGCAGAAGTCATGTTTCGTTTGAAGATAGTGTGGATTCCGAAAGTTGTAATGAGCTACCCGTTGAGGTTAAATCCTTTTTCTCTAGCCTCGTACACTAAAACCGCATTAATGACCAAAAAGACCTCTCGATCAGTATTTGAGAAATGCCAAGCCACGCAAATGAAAGCCAAGAAGGACACTCCGATCCTCGACTGAGTCCAGGATTCTCAAGTTAAAAAAAGGATAGCCATTTAGAGGGAGTTTCATGGATAATACCCCAGCCTGGAAAGAAAGGAAAATGAGAGAGTCTTAACGGTGAAAACCCTCGCGGGCACCTTAAGGCGAAGAAAGCTAAGAGAAACAAAATGAGAGAGTCTTACGGTGAAAACCTTTACAGGCACCCTAAGGCGACGGGAGGTCGAGAGAAATGAGAGAATCTCATTAGTGAAAACCCTTTGAAGGGCACTATGAGGTGACAAGGCAAGAAGGTTACCAGGTGTCCGCATGAGACAAGGTTGGGACATTCGTTTGCTTCTAGCAAAACGCGGCCATCAGAAAGTGATTGACATAAATAGACTGGATAGATTAATCTCAAAGGCGCGGCATAACCATTGGATCAGTTACACATTCAGATAAGTTTTTTCCCAGTTTTGAGTTCAGAAAAGTTTTCCCTTTCTTTTGTCATTCGCGGTCAGCATTCTTTATCTATCATTTTTCTCTTCTTTTGTTTTCGAAAATTGACTTTTCAAAGCTTACTACCAAGTCTCCCAAAGCGGTACAATGAAGATGAATAGGCGTGGAACGAGGCAATAAGGCAAAAGTCATTCCGATATTAAGGTTGAAACGACAGGTTAATTGGAAGGTTCACGGGAATTATGGAGTACGATGGACACATATTACACATCCGAAAGATGATTTCTCATAACAGATCATCGACTAAAAGGGTCGGACCAAACCGAAGGTTGGAATAAAAGGAGAGATGAGAGACCGTCTGTGGAAAGAGCACCATCCCCAACAAGTGTCAACGTCGTCCCCAAAAGTTCGAGGGAGGCCAAGCAGCTGAAAGAGAAAAGGAAAATGGCCCCCAACAAGAGTGGCACAACCACTCACTACGTTTTGAAACTAACAATTTTTCTTTGATTTAAAGCAGGAAAAGAGGGTTCGTCGGTGGAAAAGCATGCCGCGTAGAAGGTCATCAAACTGGGGCAGAAAATTTTCTCCCATTGCGAAAATTTTCTTGAAAACAAATACCCAGTGGATAAGGATAACGAGATCTCGCGAAATACCAGTTCTGAGCAGAATAGTTTTGAGAGAGGCCAGACAACACGAGGGGGTGATCTTGGAGCCTGGTATCATCCCCGGCAGTTGTTGGGAAAATGAAACACTAACTTCGAGATTCCCGCAGCAGCATTATATCCCATAAGTTTTTCAATGAAGTAGAGGCGTGAGTCCCGGAGGAGGTCTGGGAAGAAGGAAAAGGAAAAGGGGTCCCCCGCCAGGGTAATCCTCAGTTAATGACATTTCAATCCCCGACGAGTCCGAGAGAGAACGAAGGGTGAAAGAAATAGAAAAAGAGGAAATACTTCCCCAACAGCATCATCCCCAGCAGTTGAGTAAACAGTTCCGAAGATATCTCCGGCAGCCAAAGGAAAAGTAACACGACCCCGTGGGAAAGAAATTCCAAGACAAGGTAATTCAGAAGAAAAGGGTGGCCCAAGAGACGATGCATGAAGAAGAAAATGGAACAGGGAACAAAGGAAGGCGATAAGGATGGGATGAAATTAATGAGTTGTAGTTGAAGTCAGGGAGCCCGCCTGAAGAATGGAGTGGCGATTTAATTTTGAAGTTGTAGTTGAAGTCAGGGAGCCCGCCTGAAGAATGGAGTGGCGATTTATTTTGAAGTTGTAGTTGAAGTCGGGGAGCCCGCCTGAAGAATGGAGTGGCGATTTATTTTGAAGTTGTAGTTGAAGTCGGGGAGCCCGCCTGAAGAATGGAGTGGCGATTTATTTTGAAGTTGTAGTTGAAGTCAGGGAGCCCGCCCGAAGAATGGAGTGACGATTTAATTTTGAAGTTGTAGTTGAAGTCAGGGAGCCCGCCTGAAGAATGGAGTGGCGATTTATTTTGAAGTTGTAGTTGAAGTCAGGGAGCCCGCCTGAAGAATGGAATGGCGATTTATTTTGAAGTTGTAGTTGAAGTCAGGGAGCCCGCCTGAAGAATGGAGTGGCGATTTATTTTGAAGTTGTAGTTGAAGTCAGGGAGCCCGCCTGAAGAATGGAGTGGCGATTTATTTTGAAGTTGTAGTTGAAGTCAGGGAGCCCGCCTGAAGAATGGAGTGGCGATTTATTTTGAAGTTGTAGTTGAAGTCAGGGAGCCCGCCTGAAGAATGGAGTGGCGATTTATTTTGAAGTTGTAGTGGAAGTCAGGGAGCCCGCCTGAAGAATGGAGTGGCGATTTATTTTGAAATTATAGTTGAAGTCAGAGAGCTCGCCTGAAGAACGAATTGGCGATTTATTTGTGAAGTCGTAGTTGAAGTCAGGGAGCCCGCCTAAAGAATGGAGTGGCGATTTAGTTTTGAATTTGGTTGAGGAAAGCGGTTGAGTGTAACGGAAATCCCCAACATGAATCCAAGTTCGTAATCAAAAGGAAGGCAACAAGGATCGGAAAGACAGGTTCAGACTTAGAAGGAGAATAGTTCGAAGATCACAAAGAAGGGACCAATGGTCGGGGTCCGGCAATCAAGATAAGCCGAAATAATGATTGTCAGAAGAGAAGAAGCATGTGAAGAAAACATCAGAGCCAGCAGGATGGCAGGGAACACGACAAGGTCAAGTTGAAAAGATAAATAAGAATCTACAATACTGTAATTTAGTATAGCTTCTTATTTTGGTTTAGCACAGTGTAATAAGTAGATCAGTTAAGCAGTAGCATCAGCAGCAACAACAGTAACAGCAAGATCACAACAATCATGGTAGTCCCGGCTACCAAAACTTCCCAAACTACATTGACCTGATTTCCTTTTAGCCAGGGATATGTAGGAGACCTCTTGAAGCAAGGTTCGGTCAAACTTTTCCCAAAAAATGCTTCATACGGAGTGCTTGAACGGGCAAAAATTGCTCGTATCCGCTCACTTATCTTTGCACGAAAACTCTTCATGTTTCCGCGCAAGAGGGGCAGCTGTGAGCACGTGATTTTTGCCCTATACGAGAATTACTCCCCAAATGTCAAAAATAAAAGAGTTTTTGCGTTTGTTTGCGATATTTGTGGATTACATGTTCTTTTTCTTTTTGCATTTGTGTGCCCATGTCTATTTGTTTAAATTAATAAAAAAAATATATATATACCAAATATGTTGCATTTATATTTGTAGGATTAGTTCCGTACTTAGTGTGAGCACGTGATTTTTACCCTACACATGAGTTATTCCTATAGAATTCAAAATAAATGATTTTTCCTTATTTTTGTATGAATCTCGTGTTAGTTGTTTTGCATGTTATTTGCGTGTGATAAATGAAAATACAAAAATTGCATTTTTCTTAGGAAGTTAATTCGTTTTTTTTAACAAATTAAAGAAAAACTCAAAAAAATTAGTTAGCTTTTTCAAAAAAAAAGAAAAAAGAAAAAAAAAGGGGTAATTAGTTAGTTTTAATTAGTTCCAAATAATTACAAAATAATTAAAATACAGAAAATACAAACAAAATTGAAGTACAAAAATACAAAAAAAAAATACATACAAAAAGAATAAAACACAAAATACAAAGGCAAGAGGTACAATACAAAAGATTTGGGCCCAAAATTAACCCAGCCCACATGCCTAACCGCGCCAGCCCAACCCCATCACCCATCTTTCAATCTGGACCGTTGATCTCTCTTGATCCAACGGTCCAGATCACCCTATCACAACCCATTACCCGACCCCAACCCGTTTTCCCGGATCGACCCAGCCCCAATTCAATCAAACGACACCGTTTATACCTGAAAGAATAATCTAGGCCGTTGATCACGTTTGATCCAACGGCCTAAACTGATTCGTGCGTTTTAACTCCACAAAATACCCCCCAAACCCATTTTCCTAAATCATTTTCATCCATACCCCCACCCTCTCTATCAGAGACAAGGCTAGGGTTTAACTCTAGCCGCCACCCTTTACTTCACCGGAAAAACACGGCGGCCACCATCCAAACCCAACCAAATCAACACCCTAGCCCCGCCTTCATCTCCTCATCCCCAATCACCAACGGGTTTCTTTCGAAACATAATCGAATCCCTCGAATATTCGATTAATGCCTGACCCTAAAGTCCCAAAGAGACGGAATCAATTCTTCACGATTGATTTCGGTTGAATGTGATGTTAATCGTTTGTTTTCAATGAGAACATGCGATTAATATCGGATTTGACCAGAAATCCGAAAATTTGGAGCTTCAAGGTTTTTCCCTTCGTATCTCGAGATTTTTCGTTAGGTATTTCAGTTTTTTTTCTTATTTATTCAATTTTTCTCTCTGTCTCTTCTTCTACTCGTTTCTTTTATTTTGTTGTACGATCAGTTTATATTATGATTTTTTCTCTTCGTTTTTGATTGTTGTTAGTTTTTCTTTTGAATCTATAGACTGTCTCGCTTATCGATTTAATTTGGTTTGGCCAATAATCTAGACTCGCATAGCAATAGGTCTTAAATTAATTCGTGACATATTGCATTTTTGAGATAAATTTGTTTCAATCTTAGGACTTTTAGGCGGATTGTGCTGATTCTGTTTATATAAGCGATAGAATGGCTTTAACGTGTGAATGTTTAGAAAACTTTCAGAATGTGAATAATATTTTAAAGGTATTAATCTAAGAAATTGAATCAAGAGGTATGCACATTGGTTGTCAGGGCATGTTTGGGTTAAAATATAGGCTACTCATACCAATTGAATTAATTTTATAAGGGAAAGGGGCTGCCAGGGAATATTTCGTCAGAAAAATAGTTTGTTAAACTCTTTTGAATGCTTTCGAAAGTTGGAAAATGAAAACACATGGAGAAATGATTAAAAGGGTAGAGGGAGGCATGTGCAATGGAAGGAGATGAGTTGTTATTTTGGTTTTAAAGGGGCTGGCCTGGTTTTTCTTTTGGCTATAAAGAGAATGGAAACTAAACACTTAAGGGGACACATATACACTGGAAAGATACAGAACAGAGAGAACATTAGGAAACATTCTGAAATAGATTCAAACATTGAGAATATTGAGAATACACATTGGAGAGAATTTCAAAGAAAAACTGTTAAGAAGATTTTTTTGTCATAATCTGAGACCTTGTTCTGTATTTACTTGGTTAAGTGGGGATTCGGAACTCGATTTTGGTTGGTCAAACTGCATTCCATGGTTTGAAGTTGATTGGTTTTTCTTTTGGTCGTCTAGTTTTGGTTTAAGTTGCTGCCGCATTTTGGAGACATTTTCTTGGTCTATCGGTGTCATTTGTTGGTCTGGATTGTTGCTATTGCTGGTATTAGTCTGTTGTTGACTGCTGCTGTCTCTACTAATTTTCTTTTCTCTCCTCATCACTTTCAACTTTCCAGGTATTTTCCTAGCTTCAGTTGTGGTTGAAAGATTGAACCATTCAAGGTGTACTAGTTAATCAGAGAAGGAAAATCGGATTTGTGTTATTCTGATTCCCCTCATTTTGTTTAATATCCTGTTATTTTGAATGCTATTACATTGTGATATTAGTATACAACTAGATGATTGAGATACATCATTAATTGTAGTTGTTGCGGTGTAAATGGACTGTGCCTACTATTTCAGGTGATGTGTTAGCCATGATACGAATGTCTAGTCATTAGTTTTGTATTCAATCAATACTAAAACCGTCTGAAATGTTAAATGAATGCATCAGCAAATATGAGAGTTATAAATAGGAACTTTAGGATATTAGTTGTGCATTTTCAGCGAGGTTCGAGTTTTTCCCGGTCGGAAGTTTATCCTTGTTTGAACTTTGAAAGAAGCAGTCAATTAACTGCACAGTTCCATCGAGGTTGTGCAGTCTAAGTCTTCCGGTATTAAGCATTTCCAGGTTCATTTGGAAAAATATATCTAAGGCCTGTTTCTTAACTTGTTCTTATTTAATATAGATTTTGATGTCTTGTGCATTTATATGTGAATGAATGAATTTTTACTTTTTCTAAGGCCGATGTTCTTTTCGTTTAGTCTTCATGCCTAGTTGATGCTAATATTACAGTAACTGAAATTCGCATGCTAAAATAATTATTTAATGTAGGTTGCTACATTGGTTAATTAAGAAAAGTTTGGATTTAAGTTGATTCTAAATGTAAATAGGTCGTCGTGGTAATTTCGCCCAAAATTAGAAGTGATCGGTGTGTTGGAATCATATTAGTAAAATTGGAATGGGTTTTTTGGTCGAGGATTTGAAGCTAAAAAGGAAATTGGACTTGAGAGCACTTTCTATTACTCTTATTTATGCTTGGTGTACGAAGAGTGAATTACAGTAATAAGCCCTTAGAATTTGAGGCGTGCCATTTAGCGAATTTTTATGACCCTTGCAAAGGTCAAACGCGTAGACGCATTAGGCGCGATTTTAATAAATTTACCTTCTTAAATACGGGTGTGCATTTCATGCGGCCTAAATCCAAATCCCAAAAATGTTGAATAAGAATGTGTCGAGGATCCGGGTGCATTTCATGTGACGTGATTCGAAACATATTGTTAGACGATGTTCTTTTTTTTTTGTAAATAATAATAATAATAATAAAAGCGGTAAAGGGATATTAATTTGTATTAAGTACATAACTGTTAAAATCAGATAAATAAGCTGAATATGACAGTTAAGCGACCGTGCTAGAATCACGGAATTCGGGAATGTCTAACACCTTCTCCCGGGTTAACAGAATTCCTTATCCGGATTTCTGGTTCGCGGACTGTTAAATAGAGTCAAATTTTTCCTCAATTCGGGATTCAAACCGGTGACTTGGGACACCATAAATCTCCCAAGTGGCGACTCTGAATCTCTTAATAAATGAATCCCGTTTTGATTGTCCTTAAATTGGAAAAACTCCTTCGCGCTCTCGCGGGTGCGCGCCAAAAGGAGGTGTGACACTTAGAAATAGTTAAGTTTATTTTTACGAAAATGAAAAATCATAAAAATGTATTTTTCGCATTTTCTTGTCATTTTAATGTACAATTGTAGGATTTGGTATTTAATTATGTTAGTTGTTAGTAAAAAATTAATTATATGGGTTACAAGTTAATCTGATTATATATATATATATATATATATATATAATACAATATAGAGTCTAGTTTTAGGAAATAAAGAGATAAGGAAATCAGATTTGGGCCAAAACCTAGTCCGAAACCAGGCCCAATCGAGTTATCCCTGGTCCAGTCCAATTCATCCTCAATCGTGGCCGTTCATTTCGAATTGATCCTATGGCCACGATCTCCCCTATCACCCGTTCAGGAGGCATCGATCTGGGCCGTTTGATTCAGTTGATCTAACGGCCAATACCATATCATCACGACCCGAGTTTTAGCCCGACCCAGTCTACCCAAAGACCAACCCGGCTTCAACTTAACCAAACGGCATCGTTTGAATAAGTGGGATGATCCAGACCATCGATCTCTTTGGATCGAACGGCCAGGATTCAATCCCAGCCCCGCTATATATTCCAATCTCCTACCCAGCCCCCCCTTAGCCAGACCCCTACCTTCATCGTCTCTCTCAGAGACAAGCTAAGTCCCACCGCCTCCGCCGCACTCCGCCCGCCGGAAATCGCCTCACGGCGGTTCCGGTAGGCCAATGGCTCCCAAATTTACACCGTAGAATCTCCCAAGCCCCCTCTACATGGATCCGTTAGTTGTTAGTCTCGAATGTTGCTCGAACGTCTCGAATATTCGTTCGAAGGTCGCTGGAACTTGAACGTTCATCCCAAACCACCTCATATTCACACTAATAACTCCTCACACCTCCCCCACACCCCTACTGACCTTGGTTTAGTTCGAATCTTACCCGAAATGTTAAAGCCCTAAATTCGAGCCCCAAGAACCCTAGTTTTGAAGAAGCCCAATTCGAGCCGGATTAGTCGTCAATTGAAGTCCAAGGGACTTTAGTCTAGGTGTTCTCAATCGAGAACATCTCGATTAAAGCCCATTTGGCTTCAATAGTTCCAAACCAAGTTCGAACTTGGGTCGGCAGATTCTTTTGAGGTAATTCATTTCCCTTACGATTTCTGTTTGCATTCCGTATTTGTATTTGTGTTTTAGTTTTAGAAATTGTTTTAGCATTCTTCTACTCTTCCCAATGGACCTTTTTATTCGGTCAATTCAATCTTCACCAGTTTGTTTGATTGTAATGTGGTAATTGCTTCGTATGTCTGGTTTATTTAACGTCGACAAATTAATTAGCTTGTATGTTTGCTCATTTCTTGGTCTGTCCGTATGCAATTCATTAGTTTGTGATTTGTGGTTTGTTTGATTTTGGATTAGGGGTTAATTGGATACAGTTGGTAGGACTTAATTAGTATTAGTTCTTTAATCTCCTGCCCATAAGAGGGACTAGTGGAACCTGCTGTACAGCAGGGTATCCCACTAGTCTCATGCTATCAATTGTTTTAATGTAAAACCCATACAAGGACACTTAATAGTGGGGGTTCAGAGAATATGACAGGCTGGGGTTTAATTTAAGGGGTGGCACCATTAGGAGCTGATTTTCCAAAACTATATAGAAGAGGGACGGATAGAGATAGATAGAGGATAGAGAGAGAGATATAGATAGAAAAAAGAGAGCAGACTCTGGAGAGCATTCTGAAACACAGAGAAAAAGATAGACAATTTGGAAGAGAGAAAAGAGAAAAACATTCTGGTTTGCTTTGTTTCATTGTGTCAATCCAGTTTACTGTTCTATTGGATTGGTAGAAAGTCTTAGGTGTTGGTCGAGTCAGTCACACTCCCTTTTGATTTATTATTCATTGGAACTCCATAGGGGTGTTTAAGCTGTTTTCAGTCAGTCTTTAGGTCCATTTGAACTATATTTCGATATAACATTGGCCTGTTGAAGTCTTCAAGTATCCGTTAGGTGTTTCTGAAACTAAAACTAGTCTATTTGAGCTGCTTGGGGTGTCATTCTTGGTTCATCCGACATTATTGGATAGCATTTGGTTGATTTAAACATTAAGTTTGTGTTTGTTGACGTTCTTGGGTTTTCTCTGTCAAGTTGATGCTGTTTGGCTTTCTTAAAGTTGCCCCATTGCTGTGATCGTTTACTATTGAAACTGCTGTTCAAGTTGTGTTGTTGCTGCCGTTTAACCTGAGCTACCACTGATCCTTCTCTGCATTTTTGGTTGTTTGAATCCCACATACTCATTCTCTGTGATCTATTCCATGTAACTAAGAGTTGGAAGTTGCAATGCAGATGTTCTTTGGTGTTATTAAAATTGCTCCCTGTTAGCTTCTAGTTTCTTTTTAGCCATCTGATTAGCTGTGATAAAAAATGTATTGGCAGTAGGAATATGGGTTGTATAATTGGACCGGTAGATTGTTAAATTGGTAATCCTTAGCTGAATTTTAGTACATGATATAGTTAATTAGTGGTTGATTTCAATTTGTAATGGATTATGGGTTAAAGGGATTATAGGGTAACAGTCATAACCATACAGGCTTAGTTGAATACATGAATGATTAGTGTTAGTTTGAATTAACCGGAATCTCTAAGCGTAATACTTTCTCATTTTACCTATACATAATGTGTAGCTACAAACAAAAAAAAACTGTTACGTATATCATTATAATAGGTTGTTGCTTTCCAATTGTTTGCATTTTACAAGTTATGAGGACTGAAAGTTAGTATCACTTAGTGTTGTAATGAAACTGGATCGTACATTTGGCATTAAATACGATTCATGTAATGTTGGGATCTGTTACAAACTGAACGGTGTATAGTTCAGTTTAGAGTGAATGTGATTGTTAGTAGGCAAGGATTATATTAGCTGTCACTTAGCATGACTCGGAATATTAAGATGATCAAACATTGATAGAATAATTTCTATCTCCACCCGTATTTTGTCATGTCAAAAACTGTAGTTGATTCTAAAATTTGATAACTAACTACCATGTATAATTTTAAGATAAAAATTTCAAATATAGAGAAACAGAAATAGAAAGCTTAGCATACTTTAGTTGGGCCTTTAAATAATAATGAGGCGAGCCTCACTAAACCAAAATACATAATGGCGGGGCCCTCAAATTAGTTGCTATAAAAACTTAGACTCGGGAAGATCGTTTAACGAATTTCATGATCTTTCCCAAAGTTAGTAAAGACGATAGACTCTTTAGGCGCGATTGGTAAATAAAATTATTTTCCTAAATACGGGTGCGCATTTATGTGACCCAAATCACTCCCAGCAAATCTGAAACGCATTAAGATCACAGGCGCACTGGTGGTGGTGTGATTCGAGATGTGTTTTCGTGACATTGTAATTCTTCTAAAAATCGAAAAGCGGAACATCAAAGAACATAGATAAAGAAAGACAAAAAATAGCAGTTGAGCGACCTTGCTAAAACCACGGAATCCGGGAGTACCTAACACCTTCTCCCGGGTTAACAGAATTCCTTATCCAGGTTTCTAGCTTCGCAGACTGTAATACATGGTCATAAATTTCCTCGATTCGGGATTAAACCGGTGACTTGGGACACCATCATTTTTCCAAGTGGCGACTCTGAATTAAATAAATAAATCCCGTTTTGATTGTCCTTTAATTGGAAAAACTCCCTTGCGCCCTCTCGGGTGCGTAAAAAGGAGGTGTGACAGCATTTGCGGAGCATTGATTGCATTTGCAGCTGCCAGGGTCCGCATTTGCGATGATTTTATCACTTTTGCTATAATTGAAAAAACAAAACGGATTCGCATGGATCCTAGAATACCAACAAGCCTTAGAAGAATTGAATCGATACTTATCGAGCCCGCCTTTGCTTCACACCCTGAAGGTAGATGAAAATGTTTGCTTATATTTGGCAGTTTTCGAGGTTGCGGTAAGTGGGGTACTAGCTCAAGAAGAGAAAGGTCACAATTCCCTATTTATTATGTAAGTCAAACTCTAGGAGATGCTAAAACTAGATACCTCCACTTAGGAAAATTAGCACTTGCATTAGTAAGCGCATCTAGAAAGTTAAGCCATATTTTTAGTGTTACCCAATTTGTGTATTAACCACTTATCCTCTTCGAAATATTTTGTATAAGCTCGAACTATCGGGCCGGTTGGCCAAATGTGCCATCGAACTTGGCGGGTATGATATCGAGTATCAACCTCATCAAGTCTCAAGTCCTAGCTGACTTCATGGCCGATTTTACACTGACCCTCGTACCCAAAATATAGAAAGAACTCCTGCTAAGATCGGGTACATCATCTGGGCTGTGGATCCTTTTGAAGGACAGTGCCTCGAATGTGAAAGGGTCTGGGATCGGCATTGTTTTGACTCCACCTATGGGTAGTACCATTAGAAAGTCTATCAATATTTCTAGGTTGACTAATAATGAGGTCGGGTATGAGGCCATGATTGCAGGTCTCAAGCTAGCTAAAATCTTGGGGGCAAAAGTCATTGAAGCCAAGTGTGATTCACTGTTGGTGGTGAACCAAGTAAAGTAAACAAAAATTTTGAAATTCGAGAGGATGGGATGTAGCGATACTTGGATAAGTTGTAGGTAACTTTGAACCACTTCAAGGAGGGGACTCTAGATCATGTGCCTTTAGAACAAAATATTGAGGCTAATGCACTTGCTAATTTAGAGTCATCGATTGAAGAAGATGATATCGTACCGGGGACTGTCGTCCAATTATCGAGGTCTGTGGTTGAAGAGGGTCATACTGAGATAAATTCTACAAGTCTGACTCGGGATTGGAGGAATAAGTATATTTATTATTTGAAAAATAGAGAACTCCCATCAGACCACAAAGAATCGAGGGCCATACGAACCAAGGCCGCTAGGTTCACATTAGATGAAGATGGAACGTTGTACAAGAGGACGTTCGATGGACCATTAGCGGTATGTTAAGGGCCGGGGGACACCAATATGTTCTATGAGAAATCCATGAAGGTAATTGTGAGAATCACTCCAGTGTCAAGTTTTTGATTCACAAAATTGTTAGAGCAGGATATTACAGAGATAGCATGGAACACGATACTAAGGAGTTTGTTAAAAATGTGATAAGTGCCAACGGTTTGCACCGACGATTCACCATCCCAGAGAACAACTCCACTCAGTCTTATCCTCCTAGCCTTTGATGAAATAGAGGTGGGACATAGTCGGTTCTCTACCAACGGCCCTAGGTAAAGCTAGATTCATTTTGTTTATGACTGATTATTTTTCTAAATGGGTTGAAGCACATGACTTCAAGAAGGTCAGAGAAAAGGAAGGTATTGACTTTATCTCAGACCACATCATATGCCGAGATTGTATGCGACAATGGAAAGAAATTCATCGCCATCAAGGTAACGGAGTTTCTCGAAGCACACAAAATAAAGAGGTTCTTATCAACACCATACCATCCGACCGGGAATGGACAGCTCGAGTCAACAAACAAAGTTATCATTCAAAACTTAAAGAAAAGGTTGGATGATGCAAATGGTAAATGGAGAGAAGTCCTACCTGAGGTCTTTTGGGCATATCGAATGACATCGAAGTCCAGCACAGAGGCCACCCCATTTTCTTTAGTATATGGCTCCGAGGCCTTAATTCATTCAAGGTTGGAGAAACCAATGTCAGGTTTCGACATGCATAATATGAGTTAAATCACGAGGCTATGAATACTAGACTCAAGCTATTAGATGAAAAATAAGAGGCAACACTTGTTCGTATGGCCGAGCAGAAGCAAATAATCGAGAGATAATACAATAGAAGGACCAACCATCGACATTTTGGAATTGGGGACTTAGTTTTATGGAAAGTTACCCTCAATACTCAAGATGTGAATAAAGGGAAACTAGTCCCGAATCAGGAAGGACCGTACCGAGTCATCAG
>JASVEL010002843.1:0-122140 GCA_032618575.1 Nicotiana noctiflora
AATTTAATATACATTCCTGTGAACGGGTGCACATTTATGTGACCCAAATCCTACTCTCAACGAAATCGAAATATATTCAAAGCCACAGGCGTACTGGTACGGTGTGGTTGAGGACGTATTTTCACGACGTTGCAAATTTGTAAAATTCAAAAGTGGTATACTTGCACATAATTAAAATATATAATTTGAAATCAAATAAAATCAAGGCAACAGTTGAGCGACCGTGCTACAACCACGGAATTCAGGAGTGCCTAACACCTTTTTCCAGGTTAACAGAATTCCTTATTCGGATTTCTATTTCGCGGACTGTAACAGAGTCAATATTTCCTCGGTTCGGGATTAAACCGGTGACTTGGGACACCATTATATTCTCAAGTGGTGACTCTAAAAAATTTAAATAACTAATCCTGTTCCGATTGTCCTTAAAGTGGAAAAACTCCTTCCACGCCCTCTCGGGTAAAGTGTAGAAATACACATTTTCCTTATCTAGTAGAGCTCCGTAGGTAAAAAAAGGAAGTCTGACAGACATGCCATGATTTTAAGTGTGGGGTGGGAGACTTATTCTATTTATATGTTGTAAATTGTATAATTATGTAGAATATAATTTAGTTGTATATAATATTAGCTGGCTCGACCCAACGATGGATACTTGTCGACGATTTTCTTGAGGGTCGAAGTCGGAATGAAAAAAAAATCATATAAACCCCAAAATGATAGTAGAGGACTCTTCTTGATGACGGACTACTTGGACAGTACTTTTGAGGGAAGTAGTCCATGTAGATTTTTGTTTTTAATTTTCTTTTTCCTAGATAGTGTATTATCTCCCCCTTGGTTTTTCTTTTAATCATGGTTCTTTTCCAAGGGTTTCTCTTGAACCGGATAAGGTAGATTTTTCTTTTTCTAGTTTTAGGTTTAAATGAGTGAATGTTAATATGTAACCCCGAGTATGCACACTTGCAATAACTAAAAGGAACTTGAGAGTGTATTATCTAAGATTGATTGTAGATTCTAAGATATGCCTTAAGTTTGCACAATTTGGCTTGCTTGAACACTTGTATGACTTTGTTGATGAACTAATTCGGAATGAGCTGCATGCTAAGTGTGTGTGAGGTTTTTACTTGTATTATGTTTTTACATATGATACCTAGAACTTGCCATGTGTGTGTGCAAAGCGAAATAGAAGTCATTTAGTTATAGAGATAATTGAGGCATTTCTTTATGCAATCCCATAACAAAAAGTGTGAATCCACCTATACATAATATCATAGTTAACCCCTTTGAGCCTCAAGCTTGTTCTTTGATAACCCTATAATGTTAACAATATATATGTGGAATAAGTACATTGTTGAACCTTACCTCATAGATGCACTTAAATTGTTAATGAATATGCAAAAGTAAAAGTGTGGGGTGAGGGAGTAGTGAAAAAGGGAAATCAAGAATGAATGGTAGAGTTGGTGAACTGGCATTTGTATAGTGAATGTTCTAAAAAATAATTAAGCCAGTTGCACCTTAAATAAAGTGGGGATTACAAGTAAATCAAAAGGTGGAAGAATGGTTGGGTTGAGCATAAAGGTAAGACAAAAAAAAGGAAGTTTGGTTTAAAAGAAGTGCTTAGGGAGGTTAGCCACTATATCCAAAATATCCTACCCGTCCTGTAACCTACATTACAACCCTTGAAGACCTCTTGATCTTTGACCTAATGGCTCGATTAGTAGAGTATTACACTAGGGGCAAGCTTATGGTGTGTCTGTGTGCATGTGAATGCTCTTTGCTGAGAGTGAGTGAATTCTTTCTATATATAGTTCCTTGTTGTAAATTTCATGTGTGTGGAACTTCTCTTAGATTTTGTATTGTGAGGGCATGTAACTCTGGAAGAAAAGGTAAGTCTTCAAGTCTGTTAGAGTAATTAGAGTAAGCAATAATGTGCTTCGGTATGAGAGTCTGAAGTTGAGTAAGGATAGTGCACTACTTAGGTTTAATCATGGATTGTAGCTTATGTGATGTATTTTGAGGAAAGACATTGAGAATGTAAGCCTAGAAGTGTGATTAAATTTTCTCGAGGACGAGCAAAGGTTTAAGTATGGGGTGTTGATAATAGGTGAATTTTACTATATTCATACCCTAAATAATCACATTTTTAAGTTGTGTTGATAATATATATGATGAAAAAATGCTATTATTAGTGTTTTACATGAACTGTAGGTACAAAATAGTTAAGGAAGGCTAAAAGAGCAATTTTGGAGTCAAAAGAAGATGAAAAGGCCATTTATGCAAAAATCATTAAAAACCACACAGAACAACCCTGAAGATTCAGAGGACATGTTCTACCGTGATTCCACTGCGACCGTGGTGGTTGAAGCCTGCTAAAAAATGAAGGTTCAGAGAGTTGATTTCACCGCGGTTCGACCGCGGCAGAATCGCGGTGACAGGAGCGAACTTGTGGGACTAAAGTGTAAAAATGGGATTTTTATGACCTAAACCCTATATAAAACCTTAGGATTTGCCCAAAGGAGGAAATCATTGTATTTTTGAGTACTTTTGCAAGGAAACTAGTGTGAGAGAATTCTCCAAACATATCTCTTACTTTTCTTTTGAATTTTCATCATGAATTTTATTCTAGCTTTTGTTTTCATGGTTATGAATAGCAAAATTCCTATCTAAGATTTTGATGGAACCTATTGGTTGATGAACTTCTGATTTATGTGAATACAAATTGTTAGTTAATCTCTTGTGACGACCCGACCCATCGTCTCAGGTGTAACCGCCCCGTGTTTCCCATATTGTGTTGCCTTATGTTTCATTATCCGTTTTGGGTGCGTTAGAATTAAATTGGAGTAATTTTGTTAAGAAATGAGAAACTTAGTCTCTTTTAAGAAGACTTAAGTTGGAAAAGTCAACCGGATGTTGACTTATGAGTTAGAGTACTCGGAATCGAATTTTGATGATTCGGTTAGCTCCGGATAATGAAATGTGACTTAGGAGCGCAATCAAAAGTAATTTTGGAGGTCCGGTGAAGAAGTTAGCATATTTTGGCAAAGTTAGTATTTTGGCGAATTCCGGTTGATAAGTGATATTTTGATCCGTGAGTCGAAATGGAATTCCGAGAGTTGTAGTAGCTTCGTTAGGTGATTTTGGACTTGTCCACAAAATTTCAGGTCATTCGGACGTCATTTGGTTGGGTTTTGGATTGAATGTGAATTTTGAAAGTTAAAGTTAAACATAATCTTGAATTTGTTGAAAACGGACGATTTTGATGTTAACGATAGAGTTTTGATGATTGGAACAAGTTTGAATAAAGTTATAGGACGTGTTGGTACTTTTGATTGAGGTCCCGGGGGCCTCGGGTGAGTTTCGGGGTGGTTTCAGACCATTTGTAAGCCATTTTTAACTGTTGGTTTTTGGCTACAGCAGTGCTCTATGCGATCGCGGGGAATTGGTCGCGATCGCGGTGAGTAAAATCTGAGAAAAACCTTAATGAATCGCGATCGCGTAAAGCGCTTTGCGATCGCGAAGAAAGAATTTATGTCGCGCAGGTCTTACTTCAGATGCTCATATCTTTTTATCTACAAGGAATTTTGAGGTGATTCAAAAACAAAGGTTGTAGCTCATCTTGTCTAGTTTTCACAAATATAAGAAAATAGTGATTTAGATATCTGTGTAAAAAGTAATGGATGTTACACTATAGGCTGTCCGAGGAGGATCTTTAATACACATGTATGCATTGGGAAGCATAAATCTCAAAAAGATTCAGGAAACGAGCAACAAATCCAAGTCATAGCCCTATGTGTCTAGTTTCCAGAATTGTGTGCAAAACGTTATGACCATTATACTGAAGCATGTCCGGAAGAACCGGAATTTATGCACTGCGATCGCGAAGCCCTTCCCGCGATCGCGAAGGGTAATTTTTGGGCCAGAAATTTATTCTCCGCGATCGCGAAGCATTTCCCACGATCGCGATGAACAAAATGCCTGGGCAGAATGTTTTAAAACATTCCAGTCGCGAAAATAACCCATTTTTCCACCATTTTTGGTCACTCTTGAGAGCTTTTGGACGGAAAATGAAGGGGTTTCGACTGGGAATCGTTGGAGGTAAGTTTTATGAGTTAATTACATGTTTTTATACAAGAATAATCCATGGAATTCATGAATTTATGGCTAAAAATCAAGAAAATAGGGCTTGGAGCAAAAATCTTAAATTTATGATTTGATGGGCCATTTGTGGTCCGAATTGAGAGTTCTTGGTATGTACGGACTCTTGGCGAGACAAGGATTCTAGAAATATGAATTACGATTGGGTTATGTTCCATTAGCCTATTTTGATATATTTGTACTGATTTTGGCTAGTTTTGACGTGCGTGGATGCCGGTTCGAGGAGCTAAGGCATCGCGGGCATGAGTTTTCGCCGGTTCGAGGTGGGTAATACTTGTAAATGATGTCCTGAGGGTTAGTAAACCCCGGACTTGCACATCTTAGTGTTGTGTTGAGGTGACTTGCACGACGGATAATGGGCGTGGGGTAGAGCACTATTGGGGATTGTGACTTGGTCCGTCCCGCGTAATAAATAATAACACCTAATTATTTGAAATGAAATTGACACCTCAATAAAGATATTAATTATCATGAATTGGACTAATTATCATGTTTTGGGCTTCGTGCCGATTATTTGAATCCTTCAGGGATTGGTCTCATTGTCTTGATAACACTGTGCATATTTTTATCTAAATTTAAGGTTTTAAATGGTATTTTGCTATTCAGCATTTTTTATAAGGTTATGAAAAATTTGCACATGGTCTTAATGACATTTTTAGCTGTGAGCTAATATGATACTATTGCCCGATGGGCTTTCTTGATTATTTGTTAGACTGATTGGGGCCGAGGGCCATATGTTAGGGCATGACGATTTATGTGAGCATATGCATACACATGCATGGATCGGACTGTACGCCGCAGTGGTATATGGATCGGGCTGCGCGCCGCAACATGTGTGATATTGATATTGCGCTTGGGATGTAGGAACCCCTCCGGAGTCTGAACTCCCATAGTGAGCGCGGGCGCCTTTGCATGGATCGGGCTGTACGCCACAGCGTCATATGCATTGCATGGCATACATACATTAGTTTACGTGTACTACGTGGCATAACAATTAGCACTCATACATTACTGGAACACATGCATTATTTGCCTTATTGACCAGATCTCCTGGTGGTATTTGTTAAGGAGTGCTGAGCCCGAGGGGCTGATTTGAGTGCAGACCTGCACTGCTTGAGATTGTACCCAGGTATTGGTATGTTATCATGAAAGAAAGAAGCTAAAAATGAGATTTCTAAATAATTTACTCACATATGCTGAAAGGGGATAAAATGATAGTGTGTTGAAGTTTAAAGGTAGTTCCGTATTGTGTAGCATGAGATAGTGCTTTGCGTGGTTTCCTTTCCTTCAGCATTATTTACTTTTATTACCGCTGAGTTGGAAGTACTCACACCCGACTCCCTGCACCTTTTGTGCAGATCCAGGTACATCACAGTAGAGCTGATTCTATGGCTGCTCGGGAGTGCATTTGGACAGTTGAGGTAGCTGCCAGCGTCCGCAGGACTTGACTTTCCAGTTTATCCTTATTTTGTTCTGTCTATGCCACACTTGTGCACAGTTGTATACACTATCACAGTTTATAAATTCTGGTAGAGGCTCATGACTTATGACTCCTGATTCGGTGGGAGGTTTATACTGGTTTTGGGATATCTATCCCCGATGTGCTAGACGTCATTTCATTATATTATTGTTGTTTATGCCTACAAAGGGTAAAGTGAGAGCTGATAGCTCTGTGTTATGAATGGTTGGTCGGGCTAGCCTAGCAATATGTTGGGCGCCATCACGATCAGGTTTTAGGGTCGTGACAAGTTGGTATCAAAGCCTAGGTTACTAGGCCTCATGAGTCATGAGCCGGTTAGTAGAGTCTCGTGGATCGGTACGGAGACGTCTGTATTTATCCTCGAGAGGCTGCAGAACCTTTAGGAAACACTTCACTTTCTTGGAATTCTTATCGTGCGTACTTGATTCAGCTTGAGATGTAATTCTTGAAATTCCTTCCACACGTTTGTATGCGCACTCGAGCGCTCAGTAATAAATTTGCCTTGATGGATTGTGACTCCCCGATCGAAGGCGAGATATAATCTCCGTGATTTCATGTTGGACCCGTCTGAAGGACTTGAGGCCGAATCTTCGCCTATGGCTTGAGCACCAAGGTGCTGATTTTGCGAGCTGGTATTATGAACTTATATGTTCAGTATTGTCCCTAATTGTGGGAATGTCGGCTAGATAGCCAGGTGATGTGTATCATGATGGAAGGTGTGCTGAGATACTAAATTGAGGCGAAGCAGGTGGGTTATCTCTTGCGGAGTGCCCTTAGGTGAGCTGATTCTTATGTGTAATTGAAAGGTATTTGATATGTGTTATGATTCGAGCAGGTGCAACGCATGTCAGTATATCAATTTTGATAATATAATTCGTGTAGTATTGAGATTAATGTTGTTGATATACATTGTGATGTCTTGTCGAGTTGTGGACGTGTTGTTAGGATGGTTTTGGTAATTCTCTGGCAGGTGGATAGGCCCAATTACAAAGGAAACTCTGCCGAAATTTTTGAAAGATTTGGGACTTAGTAAAAATTTTGTCGCCTAAAGAGTGGGCTTAACTGTAGTGTGAATGAATGCAAGAATTAGGGAAGAGTTAGAATTTTTGATGATTCGTGTCTCCGTAAGCTGGTGAAAGAGTGAGTTTAATCTCACCATGATATTACGACAACAATAAAGTATATGTGTTCTGATAAATATGGCTTCGAGCTAAGTTGGGGAGGTTTCCATTGATTAGCTGATTGCGCAGTTGTATGCTACGTTGGTTATGTCTTAAAGTACACTGACGAACCAGTTCTGGTTGCAGAAATTGAGTCGAGAATAGCACGAGTGAAGCAAGATTTTGACAAAAGTTATACGGTGCTTTCGTAGATGTGAGAAAATAATAGTATGTCTTGAGCTGTTGTTGGTAAGGAATGCTCAGTGAATTGAGGAGAATGATGTTTGTTGGTATTTGAATGAGATCATATCTTGTGGTGTCGGGGTGGTAATAAGGCACGAGTGGTTCTGTTCGTTAAGTCTGGTAATTTTCAGTTTCGATAAGAGTGGATGACTCTTGGGAATGTTATAATGTGTTCTAAGATGGTGTATGTGACTAAAGATAGTGTCTTCATTAGAAAAGATCAAGACTTGTGATATTTTGTGATAACTACGAGACCCTAAGTATTAGTATCAGGAAAGTAGTAGTAACGAATTCAGATTCGCAAGAAATGCTTCAAAACAAAGTATTATGGAAGGTGATATTTCTGGGAGACATTGGAAAAAGTATTCAGTGGCCTATGAGTATTAAAGAATGTGGCCTTATGTTTGAATCTCCCGTGGTGAGCCTGAATTGATGCATTGTAATGCTATAACAAGAGAGAAAAATCAAAATAATGATGTAAACCAAATATGAAGGTTGTGATGGTTGCTCTTGTGCGTTATAAAAAAAAGGGAGTTATTATGGACCTTTGAAAGGTTATCAGACTAAGTTCAATGTGATCAGAATCGGCTTGAAGTCGATGGATAGATTTAATGTGAATAATGGCTCTATATCAAGCCAGATGTGTGCATTTTGTAATGCAGTCCTCATGAAGGAGTAGTTAGGTTAATGCTTTATTGTCAGATATCTCGCGTAGTGATGCCTTACGCCGTGTGATTTGTGAAAAGGCTCAAGAAATTGTTATGTGTTGAGAATCCGCTTAGGGATGATGTTACCTGAGCAGCTTGGCTATTAAAATTCAATTTCGTATATCGCACATCAGTTGTGCTTGGTTTTGTAGCTATAACACTAAATATCCCTCAAGGATGATATTATGCACTTAGCATGCTTATGACCGATATTTGGTATTTGGTCATGATGAGCATATTTGGCTCGATGTGTATCTCCTTATGTGAGATCTGTGTGTGGATCGGGTGGCACGTCGCCATGGGTATGTTAACTGGATCGGGTTGCACGCCGCAACAATGTGATGTTGAGTATAATTTTATATATACTATTTCGTATGCCTTGTTCTTTGTTTTCTAAAGAATGTCCCCATTAATGCGTGGAATTGATAATTCATTCCAGAGTTCGTTTTCTTTTGTATTGCGTTAGAGTCGGTAGCCTATTGGCACTTTGGGGAATCATATGCGATTTATAGTTATGTTTGGAGTGGCTTATTGCCTAGACAGTTCGAATTGGAGAGACGAGATCATTGAAGTTGAGATCAATGCAATCTGAGTATGTGAAGTGAAATTATAGAACTAAGACCATTGTTTGGCTCAGAATGAGTTGATAGTTCTTGTCCAGAGTATAAAACTAATGAATTGTTGTTTCAGTAGTAGTTATGAATGTGTTCAGGTCTCATCCGCTGTGTCAACATTGTAAGAATTTGAACAAGACCTGTGTATGTCATACAGAGCATGTGATGTATAGTGATTCCTTCCAAGTGATTAGTTAAAGAATCTTCGGATGATTAAGGAAAATGGTATTGCTAAGTGGAAGTGATTTGATGAGAGTATATGTCTCGGAAAAGGGTAATGTGATTAAACTAATTATATATCAGTAGTATTGCAGCATGTTCTTGTTAGGTCCATTGGTGGTATTCGGGTCTGCTCGGCATCAGAGGTAAACATAGAGCATCTATCATGGGATGAATGATTATCAAATATGTGCGTGTATTGCACGGTGGAAATTGGATTAGGAATGATGATTGGTGTATTATATGGAGTTCTGATGTACAGGCTATGTGGTGATGTTGGAATTCAGACTGATTGTCTTAGTGTTGGGTGATTTTGAACTATTGCATTAAGGGCAACGTCATAAATGCCACGGGTTAAGTGGTGAAGTGCGTTAGAATACATTTTAGCAAAATGATTTATATTTTAAAGAATCAGCGGACAGCTGGGAAGGACCATTTTCTTAATTGGGTATTTGAGATGGATGTCAGTGCGGAGGTTGCTATCATTGATCCCATCCCGGTATGGAGGGAATTTTTGAATGCGTTTCTTAATGGTGCATGTATTACGCAGGTTGTGGTTAGGTCGTATTGATTGTGTCATGTCACCAGGATGGTGTGTTTGGTCAAAGGAGATCGTGAGAATCATTAATGAATATAGACATATTTGATTTCAGCATGTTTGATGGATAAATATCGAGATTTCGGTTCAAAATTTTGTTATGGTAATTGCTAGAGGATAAATGGCCTCATGAATAGGCGACCTGAGGAATAGATATGGTTTATCGATTGTTTTATTTACCAATGGCAATCTATGAAAGTGTTGGAATAAGTCTCTAGCTAATAAAAGGGTTTTCCATCGACATCTGGTTATCGTGGGCAGCTGTTGTGAATGGAAGTTATTCCTGCATGTGTTTGAGTTATGCGGTATAATATATGATTTCACCTGAGGTTGCAGGTATGGATTATTACAGCTGATTCGAGTTTATTCTGAGTAAAAATGTGAGGTTCTGATCTTGTGTAAGATTACAGAAGGTGAACTGTAGTTCTATAGTTTATGGATCAGATGGATTGAGTAATTTCAACTAGTTGTGTTGTCGGACCTATATGAGATAGGGTAAAGTGGGATCACCGCGGGTTATATGCGAGGTAAAGTTATTCAACTATTGGTGAATTTCTAGAACAACTTTGGGTCCGCCCGAGGACGAGCGTTTGTTTAAGTTGGGGAGAATGTGACGACCCGACCCGTCGTCTCAGGTGTAACTGCCCCGTGTTTCCCACATTGTGTTGACTTATGTTTCATGATCCGTTTTGGGTGCGTTAGAATTAAATTAGAGTAATTTTGTTAAGAAATGAGAAACTTAGTCTCTTTTAAGAAGACTTAAGTTGGAAAAGTCAACCGGATGTTGACATATGAGTTAGAGTACTCAGAATCGAATTCTGATGATTCGGTTAGCTCCAGATGATGAAATGTGACTTAGGAGCGCAATCAAAAGTAATTTTGGAGGTCCGGTGAAGAAGTTAGCATATTTTGGCGAAGTTAGTATTTTAGCGAATTCCGGTTGATAGGTGATATTTTGATCCGGGAGTCGAAATGGAATTCTGAGAGTTGTAGTAGCTTCGTTAGGTGATTTTGGACTTGTCCGCAAAATTTCAGGTCATTCGGACGTCATTTGGTTGGGTTTCGGATTGAATGTGAATTTTGAAAGTTAAAGTTAAACATAAGCTTGAATTTGTTGAAAACGGACAATTTTGATGTTAACGATAGAGTTTTGATGATTGGAACAAGTTTGAATAAGGTTATAGGACGTGTTGGTACTTTTGATTGAGGTCCCGGGGGCCTCGGGTGAGTTTCGGGGTGGTTTCGGACCATTTCTAAGCCATTTTTAACTGCTGATTTTTGGCTACAGCAGTGCTCTATGCGATCGGGGGAATTGATCGCGATCGCGGTGAGTAAAATCTGAGAAAAACCTTAATGAATCGCGATCGCGTAAAGCGCTTTGCGATCGCGAAGAAGGAATTTATGTCGCGCAGGTCCTACTTCAGAAGCTCATATCTTTTTATCTACAAGGAATTTGGAGGTGATTTAAAAACGAAAGTTGTAGCCCATCTTGTCTAGTTTTCGTAAAGATAAGGAAATAGCGATTTTGATATATGTGTTAAGAGTTATGAATGTTACACTATAGGCTGTCCAAGGAGGATCTTTAATACACATGTATGTATTGGGAAGCATATATCTCAAAATGTATAAGGATTCAGGAAATGAGCAACATATCAAAGTCATATCCCTATGTGTTTAGTTTCCAGAACATCAAACCATTTGTCATTCGGAGTTGTGTGCAAAAGGTTATGACCATTATACTGAAGCCTGTCCGGAAGAACCGGAATTTATGCACTGCGATCGCGAAGCCCTTCCCACGATCGCGAAGGGTAATTTTTGGGCCAGAAATTTGTTCTCCGCGATCACAAAGCATTTCCCGCGATCGCGATGAACAAAATGCCTGGGCAGAATGTTTTAAAACATTCCAGTCGCGAAAATAACCCATTTTTCCACCATTTTTGGTCACTCTTGAGAGCCTTTGGACGGGAAATGAAGGGGTTTCGACTGGGAATCATTGGAGGTAAGTTTTATGAGTTAATTACATATTTTCATACAAGAATAATCCATGGAATTCATAAATTTATGGCTAAAAATCAAGAAAATAGGGCTTGGAGCAAAAATCTTAAATTTATGATTTGAAGGGCCATTTGTGGTCCGAATTGAGAGTTCTTGGTATGTACGGACTCGTGGCGAGACGAGGATTCCAGAAATGTGAATTTTGTAATTTTTCAGGATGTGGGCCCGGGGCTCGGGTTTTGCCAATTTCGTGATTTTGAGTATTTTTCGAGTTCTTTCGATTGGGTTATGTTCCATTAGCCTATTTTGATATATTTGTACTGACTTTGGCTAGTTTTGACGTGCGTGGGTGCCAGTTCGAGGAGCTAAGGCGTCGCGGGCATGAGTTTTCGCCTGTTCGAGGTGGGTAATACTTATAAATGATGTCCTAAGGGTTAGTAAACCCCGGACTTGCACATCTTAGTGTTGTGTTGAGGTGACTTGCACGCCGGATAACGGGCGTAGGGTAGAGCACCATTGGGGATTGTGACTTGGTCCGTCCCGCGTAATAAATAATAACACCTAATTGTTTGAAATGAAATTGACACCTCAATAAAGATATTAATTATCATGAATTGGACTAATTATCATGTTTTGGGCTTCATGCCGATTATTTGAATCCTTCAGGGATTGATATCATTGTCTTGATAATACTGTGCATATTTTTATCTAAATTTAAGGTTTTAAATGGTATTTTGCTATTCAGCATTTTTTATAAGGTTATGAAAAACTTGCACAAGGTCTTAATGACATTTTTAGCTGTGAGCTAATATAATATATTGTTGCCCGAGGGGCTTTCTTGATTATTTGTTAGACTGATTGGGGCTGAGGAACATATGTTAGGGCATGCCGATTTATGTGAGCATATGCATACACATGCATGGATCGGACTGCACGCCGCAGTGGTATATGGATCGGGTTGCGCGCTGCAGCATGTGTGATATTGATATTGCGCTTGGGCTGTAGGAGCCCCTCCGGAGTCTGAACCCCCACAGTGAGCGCGGGCGCCTTTGCATGGATCGGGCTGTACGCCACAGTGTCATATGCATTGCATGGCATACTTACATTGGTTTACGTGTACTACGTGACATAACAATTAGCACTCATACATTACTGGAACACATGCATTATTTGCCTTATTGACCAGATCTCCTGGTGGTATTTGTTAAGGAGTGCTGAGCCCGAGGGGCTGATTTGAGTGCAGACTTGCACTGCTTGAGATTGTACCCAGGTATTGGTATGTTATCATGAAAGAAAGAAGCTAAAAATGAGATTTCTAAATAATTTACTCACATATGCTGAAAGGGGATAAAATGATAGTGTGTTGAAGTTTAAAGGTAGTTCTGTATTGTGTAGCATGAGATAGTGCTTTGCGTGGTTTCCTTTCCTTCAACATTATTTACTTTTATTACCGCAGAGTTGGAAGTACTCACACCCGACTCCCTGCAACTTGTGTGCAGATCCAGGTACATCACAGTAGAGCTGATTCTATGGCTGCTCGGGAGTGCATTTGGACAGTCGAGGTAGCTGCCAGCGTCCGCAGGACTTGACTCTCCAGTTTATCCTTATTTTGTTCTGTCTATGCCACACTTATGCACAGTTGTATACACTATCACAGTTTATAAATTCTAGTAGAGGCTCATGACTTATGACTCCTGATTCGGTGGGAGGTTTATACTGGTTTTGGGATATCTATCCCCGATGTGCTAGACGTCATTTCATTATATTATTGTTGTTTATGCCTACAAAGGGTAAAGTGAGGGCTGATAGCTCTGTGTTATGAATGGTTGGTCGGGCTAGCCTAGCAATATGTTGGGCGCCATCACGACCGGGTTATGGGGTCGTGACATCTCTATTTGTTGAACTTTGTTCTTGTTGTAGTTAATTGACATGATCCTCAATTAGTTGTGCCTATTTAGTGTGCAAAACTTGGAAAAGAATGCATATTTAGGTTATTATTGAACAACACCATTCTTAGATTATTAGAGGGATCTATAATTGCGGGTTTAAAGGTAGGATTAAGAATAATGAAACCTTAGGTGTAATCTAAAGTGAATTGTGATAATTAAAGCAAGCTAGTGTAACTCGGAAGAGTACAATAGTAAATTACTGTGATTACTCGGGAGAGATTTACGGTAGGATTATTGTTCATGATTGATAGAGAGATATTGATAACTTTGTATGAGCATAAACAAAAGGAATTTCATCAATAGAGAAAATCATCACCTTAGTCTTTCTCATTCTTGTTTACAACATATTTAGTTATTTTCCAGTTATTTAGTTATTTGCAAAAGTAGTTATTAAGAAATACTCGATATTTGAATATTTGGGAAGCTGATTCGGAAGATTATTGGGTTTTGAAGATCGTAGTTGGTAGGTTAACTCTCTGAGAATTCGACCCCGTCTAAAATACTTGGGGTATGTTTGCTGCGACCGCATTGTCCTTTTTATAAGGTATAGTTGGGTGTGATCATCTCCCTTGATTGTAGCCTTTTTAATTTGATAACAAAATCTCACACCTTCAACCAATTACCCAATAATCTCTCTTCCTCCCTCTCTTTGTTCTTCGTCACTCTATTTGTTCTTCCTTACTTTTTACTTCTCCGATAATCGCTCATAGTATTTAGTTCGCTCATAGTATGGATAGTCCGCGATGCCACATTCTAACATGATGTACTCGTCATAGTATTTAGTTCTTAGATCAACTTTTTGGCTTTCTATGCTACCATCTAGAGAAAGCTTATGAGGACCTATCAAAGCAGTATATTGATGTGTAGATTTTACCGGATCATGGGGGGGGGGGGGTTTCTCCTCACCTTTGAGAACAATGATGAGTCATCAAAAATCTTTGGAGCCTTAATTTTGAGCTTAGATTTTAAAAAAAAATATTTGTTTGGATTAAGTATTTTTGTAAACGATTGAGAATATTCTATAGAGTTTATATCTCGACTTTGAGGGTATTTATTTGGTGAACATTAGATTTAATTTGGCTGGATTTTTAGATTGAAATTCGAAGAAGCAAAAGAACACACCACATACAAAATATATATAAATCATAAAATACATACAAATCATATTGTAAAAAAATGTATGAATATTATATTTAAATTGTATGGTGTAGTTGTATTTAACAGGGTAACAATAATGTATGGAAGTTGTAAATAAGTTGCGTTTTAGTATGTATGTTGTTGTAGATATATCAAATTTTGTATTAAATTTGTTTATTACTTTGTATATATGTTGGTGTACTATATATTATTCTTTTCTTGAAACATAAAATTATGATAAAGATTGAGAATAATTGCGCCAATTATGGCTTAAATTAGGTAACACACAACTGAAAGGAGTCTTATTTAGATGGAGGAAAAATTTAAACTTTGTTCCCTTGAATTACGCCATTTTCAAGGAAAGAATCCTATAATTTAAGAAACTAATAATCGATTGTATATCTATTGTAAGAAAAACTTATTTAGGGCAGATAATTGATGTGTGGCTATAATTGCATAGTTTTGCATATTATGTGCTTGTATTTTACATGCTTTAATGATAAATTATGCTTTATTTGCGCGTAATGGAGTCTATTTTATGTGTAGGTAAATTGGAGATGAAAGTACAACAAAAAGGATACTTAAACGTTGAAAGCGTGCACTAGAACAGTAAAAAGGAGAGGCTAGGCAAAAGCCAGCTCAACCAGGCTTTAGCCTTGTGAGGCCAGCGTAAGGCAGTGCTGAGCCAGGCTTTAGCCTGGTGAGGCCAGCCTAAGGCCAAGCTTTAACCTGGAGAGGCCAGCCTAAGGCCAAGTCCTTTCCGAGTTTTGAAGACTTTATTTATCTCGTAGTTTGACTAAGACTTGACCTACACGTTAAGGTTTTGTCCTACACATATTAATAGACCTAAAAACATCACTTTTGATATACTTTATAGAGATTCCGGACTTGTAAACCTAATAATATTTGCAACGACCGCTTAGTCCTTTTTATAAGTCATAGTTGGGTGTGATCAAATTTTGACGCTGTTGCCGGAAACTAACGGTATAGTTGTAGGTGTAATTATTTCTAGGTTGCAAGTTTCAGATTTTCTTTTTGTTTTCTTGTATTTGATTACTATTATTATTATTTTTTTACTTGAGAAACATGGGATCTTGAAATTATGAGAATTTGAATGTTGGTATTTCTACTTTTGATCTTCTTTATGCATGTTGTGGAGGAACCCACCCAGGACAAAATTATCAAAATATTTCCAAGAGCAAGTTATGTGTACCAACTCAATCTTATGTATGGAATATATGTGATATGTATGGTGGTCAAGATAGTCACTTTCATGGATGTGATTATATTTCTTATCTTCTCCCAAACCCTTACTATGATGGTTCTACTTCTTCTTGTGAGGATAACAAGAACAAAGAACCTAGGAAAGCTGATAAAGGAGATCAAAGATATATTAAAGTTCCATGTGGAACAATATTATAAGAAACCACGGCAGGTACAAAGGCAAGAGCAACTATTCACAACTTGGAGGCTCAAGTAAAGAAATTAATTGAACCTTGTAAAGTGTAACAAGCTGACATTGTGGATAGTAGCCAGTATGAGTATGAATTGGCTGCAGAAATTTCCATTATACTAGAGAATTTTAAAAAAATACGGGGAGGAGCTAGAGGAGAAGGATGAAGTAGAACAACAACAATCAACCGAACTAGATTTTGAGGATGCCGATGTCGTAGAAGAGATACTAGAGTCAGCCAAGGATACTGAGGATACATATTTGCTTGACTAGTGTCATTAGTGTTGAGGATGTTGACAATCGCAATGTTTATGTAGTTGAGTGCATTGGTCCACACTCTAAGCATTTTTCCACATTGTGTTTGGCTGATGATATAGAAATAGAGTCGTCTGAGCCACTTGAGGAGTCAAGGATTAAGGAATAAGATGCCTACATTCTAGAATTCTTTGTGCCAGAAAGTTGGAAATAAATATCTCATCCAAAGGCCAAGAAGTGCAGAATACTACATTCTTTTATTGGGCCAGTCAGATTCGTTCTATCACCCCAGGAGCATGATTACATAGCCAAATCAAAACTTGAGGTCCAATTTATAAGTTCAAAGTAGAGGTAGCAAGTGATTTGTTTCGTGCCGCGACTTTAAATCGGACGCTTGTTGGGAGGCAACCCAACTTTACTGCTTTCTTTATTTTTATTTTTATTTTTATTATTATTATAATTTTTTAAATTATTTTTGTAGAGTCAATTTTGATTTTCAAGGAGCGTGGAAAGCAAGTTATTGGAAGAATGAAACAACAAACCAGATGGTTGGAACTAAGTGTGAGGTACCCGCACAAGGGACCAAGCTTGGGAAAAATTTAAGTACCCCATGAGTTGCTAGTGCTTCGGGCTTTGGCCTACCAGGAAATTTATTTTACCCTTTTATTAGTATGGTGTTCTTTGGGGAAAATGCACAATTTTATGTGTGGGGTGAGGATATTGTCTGAGTGACTTTCTATGCTATTTTAGTTGTGTTAGTTTAATTAATTTTTTTATTTTTTAGAAAAATGAAAAAAATAAAAAGATTGGACTTTTTCCGACGATGGATATCCTAGATTGTTTTCTTGAGGGATTTAAGTCTAAAGAAAAAAAAAGTTTTTTTTTGTAGGTAGCGTAGTAATCCCCCCTTGGTTTTTCTTTGTACCGCAGTTCTTTTCCAAGGGTTTTGTTTGAACCGGGTATAGTAAGTTTTTTTAAGGGTAGGAGCTAGTGTGAGATGAATTGAATTGCAGCAATATCTCTGAGCTTTGTGACGCCTTGAGAATAGTCAGTACTTCGGTGTGAAACACGGGGAGTAAGTCTCATGGATCTTTAAATTTTACTAATTTCAAGAATTATAAGATAGTATAAAATAAAAAAATAATTATAAAAATTATATCAAAATCATAAAATTATAATAAATAATCTATTTAAAATATTTATAATTTATAATTCAACTATGAATGATATAAAACTATGACATATATCGCAAATTAGCTGCAACGTCGTTACAAGTTAAAACTCAAAAAGTAATGTATTTCATACATAATCTTATATGTATCTCTTAAGGAGTAATAAATCTTGAAAGAATTTTGATATTATAATTTGATATTTTTCTTAAAACACTTCTTTTATTTAATATGCTTTCTATTTGAAAGAGAATTTATATAAAAGCATAATTCACAATTTAAATATGATTCTCTAGCATCATTTATTTTTAAGTTTGAACAAGTTAATAAAATGACACATAATTCACCATACAATACCATTATAAATTATTATTTTTGTAAATAGTTACTAGCTACTGAGCTATTCGATTAATAAGTATGGTATCTCGTAATAATATTTAGAAAATAATTATGAAAAAATTATGGACTACTATATAGTAAAGTCAAACAAAGGTTAATAAATAAATATTTTTAAAACGAAACATTTATATAAAACTAACTATTATAGCAGTCTTAGTGGATAATGTGCAATAATTTTTATTTTAATCATGACATAAAATAATCCCAACTTAATGATTTATGATTAAGAAAAAAGTAATTTTGAATAGACAACGATTTATTAAGTAAATTTGAGGATTAAGATTAGTTACATACAATTGCATAAAGTTCTATTAGGCGAACCCAATACGTTGGGCGTTGGGCGTGTTCGGGCCGTAAGCCCTAATGATCGAGGCGTAAGTCTCATGGAACTAAGCTCCGCACATAAGCCAATGGGCGTTTTATGAGTGCTCTGCCCAGGGGCGAGCCCCAGATAAGTCCCAATTCTGCCTTTTAAAACAGAGGTTTAAACAAATGCTTATAAATTGACAAATACTTAAATATTTACGTGTAACATGAACATTAATATACACGTAAACAATAATAGTTTGAAGAATAAAAAAAGTTCTTGGCATGTTTATGAATTGGCAGAGAATATAATCTTGATCAACCCAATACTTACCCCTGCAATTTGGACCTACATGTAACATAAACTTTATTAAGTCAATAAAGCCAGGCCAAAACACAAACTAAATATTTGTAACATTTATGAGTTTATGATAAGGTTTAATTATATTTAAGAGCTTTCATCCGTAAAGCTGTGCATAGAGAAGGATCATCAATTAATGGAGTAGGTACTAATTTTATGCTATTCGATCACATCTCTCTTAATTCTCAGTTGTGTTATTGCATTTTCCTGTGTGAAAGGGTTGATCTTGGTGTAATGTATTGTAAGATTAAGATTTCTTTTTGGGAAAAAGTGGATCTATGCAGTCTTTGCTTATCATGATCATGTGCAAGAAGCTACTTGGCTTACGTTAAAACGAAAGAAAGTACTAATATTCTCAATTAAAGCATTAAAAGTACAGATCTAAAAATATTTGTTGACAAAAAAACGGCGAACACCTCAAGAATTGTTATGAAATAATAAAAGAAGAAGAACAATATTGCAAAGAAAGAGAGAGAATTCTTATTAAATTTTGGGATGATTTACAATGGGGTAAGACCCCTCTATTTATAGGAGAAATATGACTTAGTCACAAAGTAAAACTCTCCAGAAAATAGACATTGTGACGACCCGGCCCGTCGTCACGGGAATTACCACCCCGTTATGTTGAAATTGTATGTTTTATGCTTTTATATCAGTGTTAAAGTCTATCGGGTGATTTAGGAGTGATTTGGATTGAAAATGAGGCATATAGCCTTTTTGAAGGAAACTTGAATAAGGAAAGTCAACCCGGAGTTGACTATTTGGTTAGAGGGCTCGGAATCGGATTCTGATGATTCGGTCAGTTCCGGGAGGTGATTTGTGACTTAGGGGAGCAATCGGAATGTAATTTGGAGATCCGGTGTAGAAATAGGCTTGAATTGGCTAAGGTTGAATTTTGGCGAAATCCGAACGGTAGGTGAGATTTTGATCCGGGGGTCGGAATGGAATTCCGACAGTTGCAGTAGCTCCGTTAGGTGATTTTGGATGTGCCTCCAAAATTTCAGGTCATTCGGACGTCGTTTGGTCGGGTTTTTGATTGATTGTGTAAATCGGAATGTTTTAAGGAATTTAGGCTTGAATTCGATACAAATTATGGCTTTTGATGTTGTTAGACGTGTTTTGAGGATTTGAGCAAGTTTGAATAAGGTATTAGGAGGTGTTGGTGTGTTTGGATGGGGTCCCGGGGGCCTCGGGGTGTTTTCGGATGGTTAAACGGAAGAAAATCATGGAAAATGCAGGTTGAAGAGTTCTGGTTTTGTCATTTTCGCCCCTGCGGAAATGTGGGCGCGGAGGCGAGTCCGCAGGAGCGGACTGAGGAGCGCAGGAGCGCTTGGCATCGCAGAAGCGGAATCTATTCCGCTGAAGCGGCATCGCTGGTGCGAGTCAGTGATCGCAGAAGCGGATTAGATGAAAAATGGGAAGGTCCGCAGAAGCGGATTCTTGACCGCCTGGGCGAGTCCGCAGGAGCGGACTCTGGTGCGCAGAAGCGGGTGTTTTCGCAGAAGCGGAGGTTTAATCGCGGAAGCGGACGCGCATAAGCGGTCCTTTTCTCGCAGAAGCGGAATTGGCCGGCTAGGCCTGGAACCGCTGAAGCGACCCTATGGTCGCGGATACGGACTCGTAGGAGCGGAATTTTATCCGCAGAAGCGAAAATCGCTGTGAGTTAAGTGTATCAGAAGTTAGAAAAATTTCAGAAACATTTCACACATTTGGGTCTCGGCTTTAGAGGCGATTTGGGCGATTTTGAAGAGAAACTCAAGGGAAATCATCAGGTAATCAACTATGGACTTAAACTATGATTAGTATTGATAATATTATGCAATTATATCATGAAAATGGAGGAATTTGGGGTGATTCATGGAAGATTTAACCCTAGGTTTGAACTTTAGAAAATCAAGGTTTTGAATGGGCAAATGGAGTCCGAATTTGGTAAAATGGATATGCTTAGACTCGTATTGAGATGAGGGTTCCGAATATGTGACTTTTGTAATTTTTCGACAAGCGTACCAAAAGTCGGGTTTTGACAACTTTGGGAATTTTGATATAAATTGAGTTGTTTTGATTGGGTGTCGTCCCATTGGCCTAATTTGTTGTGTTTCTACTGTATTTGATCAGATTCTACGCGTGCGGAGCTTGATTCTCGTGGCAAGGGCATTGCGGAGTAGTCGTCGCGCCGTATTGAGGTGAGTAATAGATGTGGGTGATGACCAGCGGGTTCGAAACCCCGGTATACCACTTTGTGACGCTGTATAGCGGTGAGACACGTACTCTCTTGTGAGTGCGGGGTCGAATGTGATTGGGGACTATGACTTAGTCCGACGTGTTGATACTGTATTATGATATTAGGCTATTCTTGAGCCGTCGAACCTCCTTCTCGGATGGTTGCATATTATATATTGTGATAATGGCCACTCTTGAGCCGAGGAACCCTCTTCTTGGGCGGTTGAGTATACTTGTGGGCCATGAGCCAGTTATTGGATCCCGCGAGGATCGTTATCATTGTCTTATCATATTGACATGCTAGTTTACTACTAGTCCGCAGCTATTTCTGTTATCATGTTATTTCCAAATCTCTGGAACTTGATATTTTTGTTTTCAACTGGAAAATGATAAAAGATGTTTTCAAACTACTTTTGAGCCTGCGAGGCTGTGATTGCATATTAGCTGACTAGTAGTGGATCGGGCTGCGCGCCGCAGCAGTATATATGTTGGATCGGACTGCACGCCGCAGTGATATTGTGCTTGGGCTGTAGGAGCCCCTCCGGAGTCTGAACCCCCACAGTGAGCACGGGTACCCAAATTGGATCGGGTTACGCGCCGTAGCGGTCATATCATGCATTGCATTGCATTTAGCTACATCTGATAGATGTTATACTGTTTTGCTGGTACTTGTTGGTACAGGTACAGTTGAGATATATTCTGTGACAGGGTATTTGATTACAGCTTTACATAGTGCTTTATTGTGGATTTCTTATCTGCGCCGTCTTACCCTTGTTTATTACCACTGAGTCTGGCAGTACTCATTTTACTCCCTGCACCTTGTGTGCAGATCCAGGTACCTCTCAGCAGTGATCCAGTAGCTGTGCGAGGCGACGTTTGTGGATATTCGAGGTAGCTGCCGCATAACCCGATATTCCTTCTTACCGTCTTGATTTTGTATTGACTTTTCTTTCCGCACTTGGTATCTTGTAAACCTTTATACACTCATGTTCAGTAGAGGCTCATGACTCTTGACCCTTCGGTCTATGGGAGTTGATGTATTATGGGACTTGGTTCCCCATTTTCGTTATATGTAGCGTTGTTGCTTCGTGAATTAATATGCTTAAATGGGCTAAAGAGAGCTTCTAGCTCCGTTGTTTGTATTGATTGGTCAGGCTGGTTTAGCAATGTGCTGGGCACGATCACGACCATATTTGGGGTCGTGACAAGTTGGTATCAGAGCCTAGGTTTACTAGGCCTCATGAGTCTTGAGCCGGTTAGTAGTGTCTCATGGATCGGTACAGAGACGTCTGTATTTATCCTCGGGAGGCTACAGACCTTTTAGGAAAAACTTCACATTTCTTAAACTCTATCGTGCGGTTTTGGTTGTTCCGAGAAATGAACTTCTATATTCTATTCTCTCGCAGATGGTGAGGACTCGTGCTACAGGACGAGGTGGACGATCACCATTGCCACCAGCTAGAGGCCGTGGTGGCGGCCGTGGTCGTGGACGTGGTAGAATGGCAGGGGCAGTGCCAGTAGACACACCTGTTGCTCCTATCTAGGATCAACCCCCAGTGGTTGGGGCCCCAGTAGCACCCGCTCATGCACCAGCAGTGCCTACTGTTATTCCTGGCCTTCAGGAGGCATTATCTGTTTGTATTGGGTTGGCTCAGTCAGTTTTAGCTACTGCTGCAGCGGCGGCATCTCAGACCGGGGGTGGTCATCAAACCCCGCAGCTCGCACACCAGAACAGGTTGGGCAGGGACTTCAGACGCCAGAGGTAGTCCCCGCTCAGGTGGTTGCACCGGTTATTCCTCCAGCTGCACCAGCTCCAGCTCCAGAGCATATGGTTCAGGTTATGCCCGAAGACGAGCAGCGTCGCCTTAAGAGATTTGGTAGACTTCAGCCACCCCATTTCAGTGGCGTTGAGGGCGAGGATGCCCAGGGTTTCTTGGATAAGTGTCAGAAGATGCTGCGTACGGCTGGTATTCTTGAGTCCAGCGGAGTTTCATTTACTACATTTCAGTTCACTGGTCCCGCATTTGATTGGTGGGAGGAGTTTGAGAGGCGTAGGCCTGCAGGAGCAGCACCTCTCACATGGCAGCAGTTCTCTACTCTCTTTCTAGAGAAATATGTACCTCAGTCTCGTCGCGAGGAGCTACGTCGCCGGTTCGAGTGGTTGGTTCAGGGCGACATGTCTGTGACCCAGTATGAGCTCAGATTCACACAGTTGGCTAGGCATGCCACATGGATGATCCCCAATGATAGGGAGAGGATCAGGAGGTTCATTGATGGCCTCAACTACTCTATCCGTATTCTTATGACCAGAGAGAGTTTTGTCATCATCATTTGAGCAGGTTGTTGATATGGCACGCTCCATTGAGGCGGATCGTCGCCGAGAGAGAGAGGAGCGGGAGGCCAAGAGGCCTCGTGGTTCGGGCAGTTTCAGTGGTGCTCCATCTAGAGGGCATTCCCAGCAGAGCAGAGGTCGCTCATCTAGACCTTCTCATTCAGGCCGCCCAGAGCAGAGCGGAGGTTCTTATGGTCGTGGTCGACAGGGGTTTCAGCAGGGTCAGTCATTGCTTAGTGCCCTTCCAGCCCAGGGTGCAGCACCTACTTCATCAGCCCAGGGTTCTTCTGCGGCGAGGGGTTCCCTTCGGTCCCCTTCTCCAGCACCAGGTGCATGTTATGAGTGTGGTGAGTTTGGCCACACGAGGAGACAGTGCCCTCGACTCCGTAGGGACAGGACTCAGCAGAGGGATCAGCCCTCCTCTTCAGCACCATCTCAGGATAGTAGAGGTGGAGGTCAGCCTTCTCGTGGTCGCCCCAGGGGCGAGGAGAGATCTGGTGGAGGCCAGGCGCGATTCTATGCACTTCCTAACAGGCGTGATGCAGTTGCCTCCGATGCTGTGATTACAGGTATCATTTCTGTCTGTCACGGAGATGCCTCTGTTCTATTTGATCCAGGGTCCACATATTCTTACGTGTCCTCTTACTTTGCACATCACTTGGGTGCGACTCGTAGTAGTCTTGATTTACCTCTGTTCATGTATCCACCCCCGTGGGTGATACGATCGTTGTGGATCATGTCTATAGATCCCGTGTTATATCTATTGGGGGTCTGGAGACCCAGGCAGATTTGTTATTGTTGGGTATGGTGGACTTTGATGTTATATCGGGTATGGACTGGTTGTCTCCGTACCATGCTATATTGGACTTGTCATGCTAAGACAGTTACGTTGGCCATTCCTGGTATTTCTTAGATCGAGTGGCGGGGTTCGACCGATTTCGTCCCTAGCCGTGTCATTTCGTTCCTAAAAGCTCGGAAGATGGTTGAAAAAGGGTGTTTATCGTACTTAGCTTTTGTGAGAGATGTGGGAGCCGAGTCTCCTAGCATTGATTCCGTACCTGTTGTGAGGGACTTTCCCAGAGGTATTCCCCTCCGACCTGCCGGCATGCCGCCGGACAGGGATATTGATTTTGGCATTGACTTGGTGCCGGGCACTCAGCCCATATCCGTTCCTCCTTATCGGATGGCACCGACTGAGTTGAAAGAACGGAAAGAGCAGCTTCAAGAGCTTCTGGATAAGGGTTTCATCCGCCCTAGTGTGTCTCCGTGGGTGCGCCGGTATTATTTGTTAAAAAGAAAGATGGTTCCATGCGAATGTGTATTGATTATCGACAATTGAACAAAGTGACAGTGAAGAACAAGTACCCTCTACCGCGCATAGATGATTTGTTTGATCAGTTACAGGGTGCGAGGGTGTTTTCTAAGATCGATCTTCGTTCGGGCTATCATCAGCTGAAGATCGGGGACTCGGATATTATGAAGACTGCATTCAGGACCCGATATGGTCACTATGAGTTTCTTGTGATGTCGTTTGGGCTGACCAACGCCCCAGCAGCATTTATGCATCTGATGAACAGTGTGTTCAGGCCTTATTTGGATTCATTTGTGATTGTGTTCATTGATGACATTCTAGTCTACTCCCGTAGTCGGAGGAGCATGCTCAGCATTTGAGCATTGTGTTGCAGAGATTGAGAGAGGAGAAGTTATATGCTAAATTCTCCAAGTGCGAGTTTTGGCTCGAGTCCGTAGCATTTCTGGGACATGTGGTGTCTCGTGATGGTATTCAGGTTGATCAGAAAAAGATAGAGGCGGTGCAGAGTTGGCCTAGACCGACCTCAGCTACAGAGATCAGGAGTTTTCTTGGCTTGGCGGGATATTATCGCCGGTTTGTTCAGGGATTTTCATCTATTGCTTCTTCATTGACTAAATTGACCCAGAAGGGTGCACCATTCGTGTGGTCGGATGAGTGCGAGGAGAGCTTTCGGAAGCTCAAGACAGCTTTGACCACAGCTCCAGTGTTAGTATTGCCATCAGCTTCAGGTTCATATACCGTTTATCGTGATGCCTCGAGAGTGGGGATAGGTTGTGTGTTGATGCAGGAAGGTAAGGTGATTGCTTATGCTTCTCGGCAGTTGAAGCCACATGAGAAGAACTATCCCGTTCATGATTTGGAGCTAGCCGCCATTGTTCATGCATTGAAGATTTGGAGGCACTATTCGTACGGTGTGTCTTGTGAGGTGTATACCGACCATCGTAGTCTCCAGCACTTGTTCAAACAAAAAGACCTTAATTTGAGACAGCGGAGATGGCTGGAGTTGCTGAAGGATTATGACATCACTATATTATATCATCCGGGGAAGGCCAATGTGGTGGCCGATGCTTTGAGCCGGAAGGCGGTCAGTATGGGGAGCTTGGCATATATTCCAGCTGAGGAGAGGCCATTTGCTTATGATGTTCAGGTGCTAGCCAATCGGCTAGTGAGGTTAGATATTTCGGAGCCCAGCCGGGTATTGGCTTGTGTTGTATCTCGGTCATCTCTATATGATCGTATTCGTGAGTGCCAGTATGATGATCCACATTTGGTTGTCCTTAGGGACAGAGTTCAGCATGATGATGCTGGAGATGTCACCATTGATAGTGACGGCGTATTGAGGATGCAGGGCCGGATATGTGTGCCCAATGTTGATGGCCTTCGTGAGTTGATTCTGGAAGAGGCCCATAGCTCGCGGTATTCTATCCATCCAGGAGCCGCTAAGATGTATCAAGATTTGAAACAGCACTATTGGTGGAGAAAGATGAAAATGGACATTGTCGGACATGTAGCACGGTGCCTCAACTGTCAGCAGGTTAAGTACGAGCATCAGAGGCCCGGTGGTGTATTTCAGCGCATTGTTATTCCTGAGTGGAAATGGGAGAGGATCACTATGGACTTTGTTACTGGACTCCCTTGGACGGCGAGGAAGTTTGATTCCGTATGGGTGATTGTGGATAGACTAACCAAATCAGCTCACTTCATTCCAGTTAGTACTACCTACTCATCGGAGCGGTTGGCAGCGATCTTTATTCGAGAGATTGTTCGGTTGCATGGAGTTCCGGTGTCTATCATATCCGACAGGGGTACTCAGTTCACTTCTCAGTTTTGGAGAGCATTTCAGCGAGAGATGGGTACGCGGGTTGAGTTGAGTACAGCATTTCAACCCCAGACGGATGGGCAGTCTGAGCGTACTATTCAGATCTTGGAGGATATGCTGCGAGCTTGTGTGATTGATTTTGGTCGTTCGTGGGATGGGTTCCTACCACTTGCTGAGTTTGCCTACAACAACAGTTATCAGTCGAGTATTCAGATGGCCCCGTATGAGGCATTGTATGGCAGGCGGTGTAGATCCCCCGTGGGATGGTTTGAGCCTGGTGAGGTTAGATTGATAGGGACTGAGTTAGTCCAGGATGCTCCGGATAGAGCAAAGTTGATCCAGGAGAGGCTTCGTACAGCACAGTCTCGTCAGAAGAGTTATGCGGACCGTAGAGTTCGAGAGTTGTCTTTCATGGTTGGTGACAGAGAATTGTTGAAGGTTTCACCTATGAAGGGTGTCATGAGGTTTGGGAAGAAAGGAAAGTTGAGTCCCAGGTACATTGGTCCTTTTGAGATACTTAGGAGAGTTGGAGAGGTGGCATATGAGTTAGCCTTGCCGCCCAGCTTATCTAGCGTTCATCCAGTATTCCATGTGTCTATGCTCCGGAAGTACATTGGAGATCCGTCTCATGTATTAGATTTCAGCACCATTCAGCTTGATGGTGATCTATCCAATGATGTGGAGCCTATTGCCATTTTGGGACGTCAGGTGAGAAAATTGAGGTCTAAGGAGATTGCATCGGTTAAGGTTCAGTGGAGAGGTGACGTGGTATCACCCCGAATATATGCTTGGTAAGGTCATTCAGCTATTGAGTTGCTTCTAGTACCACTTTGGTACGCTCGAGGACGAGCGTTTGTTTAAGTTAGGGAGAACGTGACGACCCGGCCCGTCGTCACGGGAATTACCACCCCGTTATGTTGTAATTACATGTTTTATGCTTTTATATCAGTGTTAAAGTCTATCGGGTGATTTAGGAGTGATTTGGATTGAAAATGAGGCATATAGCCTTTTTGAAGGAAACTTGAATAAGGAAAGTCAACCCGGAGTTGACTATTTGGTTAGAGGGCTCGGAATCAGATTCCGATGATTCGTTTAGTTCCGGGAGGTGATTTGTGACTTAGGGGAGCAATCGGAATTGAATTTGGAGGTCCCGTGTAGAAATAGGCTTGAATTGGCTAAGGTTGAATTTTGGCGAAATCCGAACGGTAGGTGAGATTTCGATCCGGGGGTCGGAATGGAATTCCGATAGTTGCAGTAGCTCCGTTAGGTGATTTTGGATGTGCCTGCAAAATTTCAGGTCATTCGGACGTCGTTTGGTCGGGTTTTTGATTGATTGTGTAAATCGGAATGTTTTAAGGAATTTAGGCTTGAATTCGATACGAATTATGGGTTTTGATGTTGTTAGACGTGTTTTGAGGATTTGAGCAAGTTTGAATAAGGTATTAGGAGGTATTAGTGTGTTTGGATGGGGTCCCGGGGGCCTCGGGGTGTTTTCGGATGGTTAAACGGAAGAAAATCATGGAAATTTCAGGTTGAAGTGTTCTGGTTCTGTCATTTTCGCCCCTGCGGAAATGTGGGCGCGGAGGCGAGTCCGCAGGAGCGGACTGAGCGAGTCCGCAGGAGCGCTTGGCATCGCAGAAGCGGAATCCTTTCCGCTGAAGCGGCATCGCTGGTGCGAGTCAGTGATCGCAGAAGCGGACTAGATGAAAAATGGGAAGGTCCGCAGAAGCGGATTCTTGATCGCCTGGGCGAGTCCGCAGGAGCGGACTCTGGTGCGCAGAAGCGGGTGTTTTCGCAGAAGCAGAGGTTTAATCGCGGAAGCGGACGCGCATAAGCGGTCCTTTTCTCGCAGAAGCAGAATTGGCCGGCTAGGCCTGGAACCGCTGAAACGACCCTATGGTCGCGGATACGGACTTGTAGGAGCGGAATTTTATCCGCAGAAGCGAAAATCGCTGTGAGTTAAGTGTATCAGAAGTTAGAAAAATTTCAGAAACATTTCACACAGTTGGGTCTCGGCTTTAGAGGCGATTTGGGCGATTTTGAAGAGAAACTCAAAGGAAATCATCAGGTAATCAACTATGGACTTAAACTATGATTAGTATTGATAATATTATGCAATTATATCATGAAAATGGAGGAATTTGGGGTGATTCATGGAAGATTTAACCCTAGGTTTGAACTTTAGAAAATCAAGGTTTTGAATGGGCAAATGGAGTCCGAATTTGGTAAAATGGATATGCTTAGACTCGTATTGAGATGAGGGTTCCGAATATGTGACTTTTATAATTTTTCAACAAGCGTACCGAAAGTCGGGTTTTGACAACTTTGGGAATTTTGATGTAAATTGAGTTGTTTTGATTGGGTGTCGTCCCATTGACCTTATTTGTTGTGTTTCTACTATATTTGATCAGATTCTACGCGTGCGGAGCTTGATTCTCGTGGCAAGGGCATTGCGGAGTAGTCGTCGCGCCGTATTGAGGTGAGTAATAGATGTGGGTGATGACCAGCGGGTTCGAAACCCCGGTATACCACTTTGCGACGCTGTATAGCGGCGAGACACGTACTCTCTTGTGAGTGCGGGGTCGAATGTGATTGGGGACTATGACTTAGTCCGACTTGTTGATACTGTATTATGATATTAGGCTATTCTTGAGTCGTCGAACCTTCTTCTCGGATGGTTGCATATTATATATTGTGATAATGGCCACTCTTGAGCCGAGGAACCCCTTCTTGGGCGGTCGAGTATACTTGTGGGCCATGAGCCAGTTATTGGATCCCGCGAGGATCGTTATCATTGTCTTATCATATTGACATGCTAGTTTACTACTAGTCCGCAACTATTTCTGTTATCATGTTATTTCCAAATCTCTGGAACTTGATATTTCTGTTTTCAACTGGAAAATGATAAAAGATGTTTTCAAACTACTTTTGAGCCTGCGAGGCTGTGATTGCATATTAGCTGACTAGTAGTGGATCGGGCTGCGCGCCGCAGCAGTACATATGTCGGATCGGACTTCACGCCGCAGTGATATTGTGCTTGGGCTGTAGGAGCCCCTCCTGAGTCTGAACCCCCACAGTGAGCACGGGTACCAAATTTGGATCGGGCTACACGCCGTAGCGGTTATATCATGCATTGCATTGCATTTAGCTACATCTCGTAGTTGTTATACTGTTTTGCTCGTACTTGTTGGTACAGGTACAGTTGATATTGGTTCTGTTACAGGGTATTTGATTACAGCTTTAAATAGTGCTTTATTATGGATTTCTTATCTACGCTGTCTTACCCCTGTTTATTACTACTGAGTCTAGCAGTACTCATTTTACTCCCTGCACCTTGTGTGCAGATCCAGGTACCTCTCAGCAGTGATCCAGTAGCTGTGCGAGGCGACGTTTGTGGATATTCGAGGTAGCTGCAGAGTCCGCAGGACCCGATATTCCTTCTTACTGTCTTGATTTTGTATTGACTTTTCTTTCCGCACTTGGTATCTTGTAAACCTTTATACACTCATGTTCAGTAGAGGCTCATGACTCTTGACCCTTTGGTCTATGGGAGTTGATGTATTATGGGACTTGGTTCCCCGTTTTCGTTATATGTAGCGTTGTTGCTTCGTGAATTAATATGCTTAAATGGGCTAAAGAGAGCTTCTAGCTCCGTTGTTTGTATTGATTGGTCAGGGTGGCTTAGCAATGTGCTGGGCGCCATCACGATCATATTTGGGGTCGTGACAGACATTCACTCCAAATAGAATTCTATTCATAACACTCCCCCTTGAATGTTTATTCAATGATAATGTGCCTCGTTAAAACCTTAACTAAAATAAAACCCAATGGAAAAAAAATCTAGAAAAGGAAAAAGAGTACACATATCTACAATATGCCTTTTGGTTGCCTCGTTAAAAACCTTGCAAGGAAAACCCAGTGGGACAAAACCTTTTAAGGAAAAAAGAGTGCAACGCGCATTAACTCCCCCTGATGATAGCGTCAATTCACATCCTTGAGCCTTCGCATCCCAATCTTGTGCACTAGCTTCTTAAAGGTTGACGTCGACAAAGATTTTATATCACTTTCAATGTATTTTCATAATGACATAACATAGAGATCTCTTCATTCATATATTCAGGTACCTGAATCTCTCATGAGATATTATGAAGTGTAATGTCATGTGATCTTCTAGATCACTTGCCTCCTTTATTATGATCATTTGCTCATCTTCTTTATCAAGAAGTTTATTTGAAAGCGATTGTCTATAGGCTTTAAGTTTACCATAGACTTTGTCCTTCTAGGACTTATTATAATATGAGCATTTGCAATGAGAATATAGTTACTTTCTTTGGGTCAGCAAATGCGTCTGGCATGCTTTGCAATAAATTGCATATGAATTATCCTTTTATGAACTTCAAGTTCATATTATGTTATTCGAGGATCTCGATGTATAAATGATAATTTATTCCATGTAACTTTTCTCAACTGTTGTATCTTATCTCCCCCTCATGTTAGAAAAAACTAACTTGTTTCCTCAACTTTGAGAACTTGTCTTTGTGCGTTATGGTGTTAATCAAAATATACACCGCACATCAATAATAATAATAATAATATGAAATTATTTGGTTCCTGACCCTGAATCACTTGTGAGGGGAGAAAATAATATACTTTCGTGTATAACATATATCAAACTGATATATATAAACTTTGTTTTCATAAGCAATAGTTTAGCTATTAAGTGGAGGCACTCAATAAATCATTTTGCTAAACCAGCTGTGATGTAAACCAACTTATCAAGATGAACTTCTTGAATAGAAATCTGGAAATTATGCTCTAAATCAAATTATTGAGCAAGTTACCTCGCACACACCGGCCAGGTTGCGGGTTAATAATAATTGCACATGTAACCATCTCATAGATGCATCTTATGTGATATACATGGCGGGTGAATGGGCCTATATTCACCTTTGATATTTCCAGCATTCATGGAATTCAATCCCACTTTTAGTTGGTATATTAATTAATGAGAACAGGCACATAAAAGAATTCATAAAGAACTTTCTAGTTCTTTAATATTTACCTATGTGAATTCTCTTTATTTTTTCACATCATACTTAAATTGATATGGGTAAACCAATTATGCCAACTGAATAAATTATCAATATCGATAAATTTCAGATTTACACCATGATGTGTGCAATTATGAATAAACTCCAAGTTTATTATGATATGAGTTTTATATCAATAAATTTTCACTTCATTGTGGTATTGTTTTGTTTATGTAGTACAAATTGGAGATAAAGCGGGTAGCTTTTTACATACATATTATCCTGCTACAAGTTGTAGTAATAGAAGATATTAAATCTTTCCTTTATTTATAGTCTCAATATAATGAACCGTTTTTGCGAATAATTTGGAAACTGAATATGTTTCTTTGAGACTTACTACAACACAATACCTTGTCGGTAATCAATTATGTTTCTCCAAAATAGTAATAATTGGCTCTTCGAGTGCTCTCAATTAATTTTCCACTGCCACAGATTCATCATCATCCATGTGGTGAATATCTCTTTTAAAGAGAAACTTATACCATTATGGTCATGGCCAAAATTAAATGAAAGATATGTTTCTTGCAATATTGTTGTCCTTTAATAATCACCTTGCCAAAATATTGTGGCGTACAATAGGTACGTGACAAATGATCATTCATGCCATAATAATGATATTATTTTCTTATATCATCTCAAACCACCTTTTAGAGGTGAGTGTGGTGTAACCACTACCACTAGCACATTTATATTCTTTCAATAACGAATATATATTCATAAATCAGATATTTTCTCATTCACGTCATGAATGGACCATAGTCATCTGTATGTGCTTTATAAAATCTCATGTCAAATCGATGACAAATATTTTCACAAAGTGTGGGATTATTTTGAGAATACTTATTGTTCTCATTGCCACAATGATGATGATATAATTTCGTCTATTGCCACGTCCATATCCATTGATTATTCATGGTAATAGTTTTGTCTTCTTTAAGACTTATCAAATTGCTATCACATTCTCTTAAGGGAATGAGAATGGAGCAAATTTAATGGGACGAGTTTTCAAATCTTTGCCCACAATTATACATGAATTTAATTATGGCAAGACATAGAAATTTTACCACTTCATGTGGGTGTAATTTCTTAAAAACTCCATTATATTTATAACCAAACTTTGTTGTCTTTGCCTGTATATAAAATCAAATTATAGAATTTCAAGAATTTGAAAGATAAAAGTAAAATACTTACCTTAAATCCAGAATTTTAATCATGAAGGAAGTTCATAAAACAATTGACAATCATTATGTTCAATCCCAAAGTTTCTACTCAATTGATTAGAGCCTCGTGCTGATAACGTGTTATGAAATAATAAAAGAAGAAGAACAATATTGTAGAGAAAGAGAGAGAGAATTCTTATTAAATTTTGGGATGATTTACAATGGGGTAAGACCCCTCTATTTATAGGAGAAATATGACTTAGTCACGAAGTAAAACTCTCCAGAAGATTGTCACGACCCCAAATCTGGTCGTGATGGCGCCCAGCACACTGCTAGGCCAGCCCGACCAATCAACAACAATCACGGAGCCACAAGCTCACGTTATCCAATTTAAGCATAACAGTGATAGATATATTAAAAACATGGAACCAAATCATGAAGGAAGTTCATTGAAACAATTGACAATCATTAGGCTCAATCCCAAAGTTTCTACTCAATTGGTTAGAGTCTCGTGCCGATAACGTGTTATGAAATAATAAAAGAAGAAGAACAATATTGTAGAGAAAGAGAGAGAGAATTCTTATTAAATTTTGGGATGATTTACAATGGGGTAAGACCCCTCTATTTATAGGAGAAATATGACTTAGTCACGAAGTAAAACTCTCCAGAAGATTGTCACGACCCCAAATCTGGTCGTGATGGCGCCCAGCACACTGCTAGGCCAGCCCGACCAATCAACAACAATCACGGAGCCACAAGCTCACGTTATCCAATTTAAGCATAACAGTGATAGATATATTAAAAACATGGAACCAAGTCCCAACACGTGCCAACTCCCATAGACCGAAAGGTCAAGAGTCATGAGCCTCTACAGAGTATACAAAGTGTAAATAGTGAATATAACTGTGCACAAGTGTGGGATGATCGTAACAAAAATACACACAAACTGGAGAATCAGGTCCTGCGAACGCTGGCAGCTACCTCGACCTGTCCAAAAGCACTCCCGAGCCGCAATAGAATCAGCTCCACTGTGATGTACCTGGATCTGCACACACGGTGCAGGGAGTCGGGTGTGAGTACTTCCAACTCAGCAGTAATAAAAGTAAATAATGCTGAAGGGAAGAAAACCACGATAGGCACTATCTCATGCTACACAATACATAACTATTTTTTTATTCCTTTCAAGCATATGTGAGTAGATTATTTAGGAATCTCGATTTTTAGCTACTTTCTTTCATGATAATATACCAATACCTGGATACAATCTCAAGCAGTGCAAGTCCGCACTCAAATCAGCCCCTCGGGCTCAGCACTCCTTATCAATTTACACCAGGAGATCTGGTCAATAAGGCGACTAATGCATGTGTGCCAGTAATGTATGAGTGCTGAATGTTATGTCACGTAGTACATGTAAACCAATGTATGTATGCCATGCAACGCATATGACCGCTACGGCGTGTAGCCCGATCCAATTTGGGTACCCGTGCTCACTGTGGGGGTTCAGACTCCGGAGGGGCTCCTACAGCCCAAGCACAATATTAATATCACACCTGCTGCGGCACGCAGCCCGATCCGTATACCACTGCGGTGTGCAGTCCGATCCATGCATGTGTATGCATATGCTCATGTGAAAGGTCATGCCCTAACATATGGCCGTCGGCCCAATCAGTCTAACAAATAATCAAGAAAGCCCTACGGGCAACAATATCATATTAGTCACAGCTAAAAATATTATTAAGACCTTGTTCAAGTTTTTCATAACCTTATAAAAATGCTGAATAGCAAAAATACCATTTTAAAACTTAAATTTAGAAAAAAAAATATGCACAGTGTTATCAAGACAATGATACCAATCCCTGAAGGATTCTAATAATCGGCACGAAGCCTAAACATGATAATTAGTCCAATTCATTTTGACAATTAGGTGTTATTATTTATTACGCGGGACGGACCAAGTCAAATCCCCAATGGTGCTCTACCCCACGCCCGTTATCCGGCGTGCAAGTCACCTCGACACAGCACTAAGATGTGCAAGTCCGGGGTTTATTAACCCTCAGGACATCATTTACAAGTATTACCCACCTCGAACCGACGAAAGGTCATGCCCGCGACGCCTTAGCTCCTCGAACCGTCATCCACGCACATCAAAACTAGCACAAATCAGCACAAATATATCAAAATAGGCTAATGGAACATAACCCAATCGAAAGAACTCGAAAAAATCAAAAATCACGAAATTGGAAAAACCCGAGCCCCGGGCCCACATCTCAAAAAACTTCGAAACTCATATTTCCAGAACCCTCGTCTCGCCACGAGTCCATACATATAAAATTTACCAAAATCGGAGTTCGATTGGCCTTTCAAAACCCAAATTTTCGTTTTCAATATCTAGGCCACAATCCTTCACAATTTCTACCCAAATTCATGAAGATTGATGTTAATTCTACCATAAAATGATGTTTTTGAGTCAAGAAACTTAACTCCGATGAATACACGATGATTTCCCAGCGTTTTCCCGTGATTTCTTCTCTCTAGGGCTCAAAAATTATGTTTTGGGGTGTGAAACCCGCGAGCCCTCTGTTCTGCAATTAAACTCACTGCCTGGGAATTTAACTCTACGCGTTCGCGATGTCTCTCACGCGAACGCGATGGCCTTTACGATTACTTCATCGCGAACGCGACGCCCTATCACGCGTCCGCGAAGTTCAATTCTCCCAGCCGCCGGATTTCTTCTACGCGAACGCGTCCATCCTTCACACAAACGCGAAGCTTCGTTCAACCTTGCCTACGCGAACGCGACAGCCTGATCGCGAACGCGATGCCTTAGCCAGCCCTGCCTTCGCGAACGCGACCTAGGCCACGCGAACGCGAAGGCTTAATGCCTGCTGCACCAACCTTCAATTTACAGCAGACCTTTCCAAGTTCAAAATGCCCAATTGATGGTCCGAAATCCTCCCGAGGCCCCCCGGGGCCCCAACGAAAACCACCAACAAACTCCAAAACACGATACGAACTTGTTCCAATCATAAAAACACCATCCTAAACATCAAAATCACCAATTACACACGGATTCAAGCCTAAGTTTCTTCAAAGCTTTCCAAAACTAACATTCAATCCAAAACCCGATCAAACGACGTCCGAATGACCTGAAAATTTGCAGACATATCCAAAATCACATAACGAAGCTACAGAAATTGTCGGAATTCCATTCCGACCCCTGGATCAAAATATCACCTACCGTTTGGTTTTCGCCAAAATTCAACTTTAGCCAATTCAAGCCTAAAACTACACCGGACCTCCAAATTCAATTCCGATCGCTCCCCTAAGTCATAAATGATCCCCCCAAACTAGTCGAATCATCAGAATCGGATTCCGAGCACTCTAACTTGATAGTCAACTCTAGGTTGAGTTTCCATATTCAAACTTCCTTCAAACATGCTATTTGCTTCATTTCCAATTCAATTCACTCCTAACTCACCCGATAGGTTCTAACACTGATATAGAGCATAAGATATGTTAATTCAAGGTAACTGGGTGGAAATTCCCGTAACGACGGGTCGGGTCGTTACATTCTCCCCAACTTAAACAAACGCTCGTCCTCGAGCGGACTTAGAGTTGTACTAGAAGCAACCCAATAGCCGAATGACCTTACCAAGCATATATCCGGGCGATCATACGTCACCCTATCTCACATAAGTCCGAAAATACCATATAGTCTAAGTTTCACAGACCATCTGAACAATAAATCACGTTGTACTTTCTGAAATCATATGCCAAATGCAAATCCCATGCCTATACTCAGGATACGCTCGAATCCACTGCAATAACCCATATTCACTACTCCGGGTGAGATCATATGATGTATCGACAACCCAATCACTCGAGACGATAGTCTCTAATCACAACAACCGGCCACAATAACCAAATACTAGCTGAAAACCTCTTTCATTAGATAGAGTCTTATTCCAACACCTCTATATCCTGCCCACGGCAGCTGAAGCACGCGATATACCGAACCCATCTCTCAGGTTAACCATTCGTGAATCTATTTTCCTTTTTAAAACTCATACCACGATAGGTTTCGGAGCCAAACCTCGATTTTTACCTTTCTAACAAGCTAAGATCCAATATGCTCGTATTTATTAATAACTCCAACGGTCATTTCGATTATAACACACCGCACTGGTGATAAGACACCTCAACACCGGCCTAAGCCACGACGAGCACAACATAGGCTCCAATAGAAACGTATGCACACACTCGAATCATGACAACTCAATTCATGACAACTGTCTCCAGCAAAAGAGCTACAGTTCAATTCCTCTGTGCCATCATAACATAGAACTGAGATCGCGTCTCGCATTATAGAAATAGAGTATCTGAATCCTCCACGAGAGGTCATAACATCACGTAGCCTTGCCGCGATTCGTGATTCTACCCCAACATTATTACTCATGAAGCACCCCAAGCCACTAAGCTCAAAACGGTTAGCCACGCACAGATCTAGGTCTTGAACCCAAGCAATCAACCTCACCCACGGTGAAACAATTAATATATGTTATCAAATCCTGAAAGGACACAACCGATGTGCCATTCGCCGAGCGATACTCAATACAGACTTTTCCTCAGAAGACAGGAGTATTGTATACCAGGTAACATATACCCAACTCCATTTTCACTTTACACTGTTGCAGCGTGCAACCTGCTCCAATGACATACCCGTGGCAGCGTGCCACCCAATCTAGATACCATACCCGTGGCGGCGTGCCACCCGATCCAAATACCATACCTGTGGCGGCGCGCCACCCGATCCATATAGAACCCTCGCCAAAGAAATACACATCGAGTCAAGTTGCTCATTATAAAAAACATATATAGCCTCAAGTTCGGCCACAAGAAACGCATCCAACAAAGTTCCTCAATACCAGAACTAAATCAATGGTAGAAACCTCTGTACTGACATCTGCCACGAAGGCCCAACTGACAGAGCAATACCTACCAGCGTACTCTGATGCACTCTGCTACGCAAGTTGTGCCATCCCATCATAGTCCATATCACATTAGTCTAGACACTCTGACCCATAACAACCAGTCAGCAATCAAGTATCATAATCAAGTTAAGAGAGAGCCTCTAGGGCTTCCGATTTCCAATAATCACAAAACAGTGCCGATACACACGCTATACAACCACCGCATAGGCGGACTAACGAGAACTTCAAGTCTCCAACACATATATAACACATGAATCACTATGCTTGATTTCGTATTCCACCGTATGAATACATAACGCACATCAAGCGTCCATTCATACCACAAAAACCATTCAGGAATTTCACTATGCCATCAACGACTCAATTATTACAGTCGATCCAACAAGAGAATACCACCAGATATTATCAGTTTACATTACCTTGTCCTTTTGGACCACATTCCTTGCCAATTCACTTGAATAGCTGTGCTATTTTCCTTAATCACCAGAAAGATCGATTCTTAAATCACCTGCAGCTGCCCGTGCTGCTCAATAATTTTAATGACCTCCCATATATTATGAACTGATCTCAAAACCTTGAATATGCCATTATCAACTTTCCATAACACATCGCATATACCATACCACACTAAGACAACATGGAAATTCATATCCCTTTCCTACGCCGCAAACATCGGCGCACCCAACTAGTCAAGGGCTTTCATGATCCCATATAGAGAAAACTCATTACACATTCCAAGCTTTACATACCAACAGGAATTACACTCATTTTCAAACCACGGTAAAACACATCACAAACTCTTTCTCCCAATTACATTGCATAAATTAAACTGCCAGGACTGAGTCCTTATACCCATATCAAGTTACACAACTGCCAGCGCTCAAGAACTTTGTTGCACAATATCTGCAAGACTCATTAATTCCAACACACACCAGGAATTAATCGTATTCCTTATCATACCGCTTCGGTTTATTAACAAGTTGTTCCATTTACCCAGTTTCCTTTCTGATTCATCTTTAATTTAATATTAGCCCTTACTGTAACACCATAATACAACAACTCATGTTACCACACGAGACTCGTACGTAAGACCACACCGTCTAAGACCCATAGGTCACTTAATACTCTCTCAATGTTTCCCAAAAGTACCACATTCTACAATACTTTATTTTGAAGAACTTCATGCCATTTTGAATTCGTTATCATTACCTTCAAATACGGATTACATAGAATTCCATCATTCACATAATATAACACAAGTCTTGACCCCTTCTAACGAAACCACCGTCTGTAGCCACATGCAAAATCTTAAACACTGTAAAACAATTCTCGGGCGTCATTCACCCTTAATCAGCTATAATTAAACTGTCTTATTGAACAGGACCTCTCGTGCCTTGCTAAAACTCTGACACCGCAGAACATGATTACATACAGATACAATTAGCTATCTTTCTTTTCTATACACCGAACATTCTTTACCAATATAAGTTCACAACATCCTAGTATTTCTTCACATCCACGAAGCACCATAACCTTTATCAAAATTTCCCAACATACCTAGAGACAGAGCCAACACAGCACACAACAGTGCAATCAGTTAATCAATAACAACCTCCCCAACTTAGCTCGGAGCCATACATCAAAGCACTTTTAGCCATTAATAGCATTCTTACTCAAATGATGCCACAAAGTTCTAGTTAGATTAAACTCAAGTCATTTACAAGCTTCGGCGGAGATTCGAATTATCAGAAATATTAACTCTTTTGCAGTTCTTGTATTCATTCACACACAATAGTTAAGCCCAGTCTCTTTAGGTGACAAAAATCTTTTCTAAGTCCCAAATTTTCCAAATATTTCGGCAGAGTTTCCTTTGTAAATTGGCCTATCCACCTGCCAGAGAATCACCAAAACCATCCTAGCAATACATCCGCAACTCGACAAGACATCACAATGCATATCAACAACATAAATCTCAATACTACACAATTATATCATCAGCATTAGTACATGAACATGCGCTGCACCTGCTCAAATTATAACACATATACCGTTCGCCATGATACACCTAGCACAACCAATTCAATTTTCTTGAGTCTAAACTCATACCACCACACATAGTGCACTTCACATTTCCGCTAAGAGGCAATGAACATATTTCTCATGCCCATAACTAGGGCTACATATCAAATCACAACAAGAACTGAATACCTTACAGCTCTCACATTATCAAACTGCCATTTGCACAATAAAGATCAATACCGATCGTATGAACTTCATAATACCGACTCGCGAAATTAGTACCTTGGTGCTCAAGCCATAGACAAGGATCCGGCATCGAGTCCTCCCGACTGGCCCAACATGAACTCACGGAGATTATATCTCGCCCCTCGATCGGGGAATTGCAAGCCATAAGTCAATTATATTACTGAGCGCTCGAAGCGTACACAGACGTGTGGAAGGAATTTCAAAAATTATATCTAAAGCTGAATAAAGTGCGCACGATAAGAATTCCAAGAAATGTGAAGTGTTTCCTAAAGGTTCGCAGCCTCCCGAGGATAAGTACAGGCGTCCCCGTACCGATCCACAAGACTCTACTAACCGGCTCAAGACTCATGAGGCCTAGTAAACCTAGGCTCTAATACCAACTTGTCACGACCCCAAATCCGGTCGTGATGGCGCCCAGCACACTGCTAGGCCAGCCCGACCAATCAACAACAATCACGGAGCCACAAGCTCACTTTATCCAATTTAAGCATAACAGTGATAGATATATTAAAAACGGGGAACCAAGTCCCAACACGTGCCAACTCCCATAGACCGAAGGGTCAAGAGTCATGAGCCTCTGCAGAGTATACAAAGTGTAAATAGTGAATATAACTGTGCACAAGTGTGGGATGATCAGAACAAAAATACAAACAAACTGGAGAATCAGCTCCTGCGAACGCTGGTAGCTACCTCGACTATTCAAAAGCACTCCCGAGCCGCAATAGAATCAGCTCCACTGTGATGTACCTGGATCTGCACACAAGGTGCAGGGAGTCGGGTGTGAGTACTTCCAACTCAGCAGTAATAAAAGTAGATAATGATGAAGGGAAGAAAACCACGATAGGCACTATCTCATGCTACACAATACAGAACTATCTTTTTATTCCATTCAAGCATATGTGAGTAGATTATTTAGGAATCTCGATTTTTAGCTACTTTCGTTCATGATAATATACCAATACCTGGATACAATCTCAAGCAGTACAAGTCCGCACTCAAATCAGCCCCTCGGGCTCAGCACTCCTTATCAATTTACACCAGGAGATCTGGTCAATAAGGCAACTAATGCATGTGTGCCAGTAATGTATGAGTGTTGAATGTTATGTCACTTCGTACACGTAAACCAATGTATGTATGCCATGCAATGCATATGACCGCTACGGCGTGTAGCCTGATCCAATTTGGGTACCCGTGCTCACTGTGTGGGGTTCAGACTCCGGAGGGGCTCCTACGACCCAAGCACAATATTAATATCACACCTGCTGCAGCGCGCAGCCCGATCCGTATACCACTGCGGCGTGCAGTCCGATCCATGCATGTGTATGTATATGCTCATGTGAAATGTCATGCCCTAACATATGGCCCTCGGCCCAATCAGCCTAACAAATAATCAAGAAAGCCCTACGGGCAACAATATCATATTAGTCACATCTAAAAATTTTATTAAGACCTTGTTCAAGTTTTTCATAACCTTATAAAAATGCTGAATAGCAAAAATACCATTTTAAAACTTAAATTTAGAAGAAAAAAATATGCAAAGTGTTATCAAGACAATGATACCAATCCCTGAAGGATTCTAATAATCGGCACGAAGCCTAAACGTGATAATTAGTCCAATTCATTTCGACAATTAGGTGTTATTATTTATTACGCGGGACGGACCAAGTCAAATGCCCAATGGTGTTCTACCCCACGCCCGTTATCCGGCGTGCAAGTCACCTCGACACAGCACTAAGATGTGCAAGTCCGGGTTTACTAACCCTCAGGACATCATTTACAAGTATTACCCACCTCGAACCGACGAAAGCTCATGCTCGCGACGCCTTAGCTCCTCGAACCGGCATCCACGCACGTCAAAACTAGCACAAATCAGCACAAATATATCAAAATAGGCTAATGGAACATAACCCAATCGAAAGAACTCGAAAAATATCAAAAATCACGAAATTGGCAAAACCCGAGCCCCGGGCCCACATCTCGAAAAACTTCGAAACTCATATTTCCAGAACCCTCGTCTCGCCACGAGTCCATACATATAAAATTTACCAAAATCGGAGTTCGATTGGCCTTTCAAAACCCAAATTTTCGTTTTCAATATCTAGGCCATAATCCTTCACAATTTCTACCCAAATTCATGAAGATTGATGTTAATTCTACCATAAAATGATGTTTTTGAGTCAAGAATCTTACCTCCGATGAATACCCGATGATTTCCCAGCGTTTTCCCGTGATTTCTTCTCTCTAGGGCTTCCGATTTCCAATAATCACAAAACAGTGCTGATACACACGATATTCAACCATCGCATAGGCGGACTAACGAGAACTTCAAGTCTCCAACACATATATAACACATGAATCACTATGCCTGATTCCGTACTCCACCGTACGAATACATAACGCACATCAAGCGTCCATTCATACCACGAAAGCCATTCAGGAAATTTCACTATGCCATCAACGACTCAATTATTACAGTCGATCCAACAAGAGAATACCACTAGATATTATCAGTTTACATTACCTTCTCCTTTCGGACCACATTCCCTGCCAATTCACTTGAATAGCTGTGCTATTTTCCTTAATCAACAGAAAGATCGATTCTTAAATCACCTGCAGCTGCCCGCGCTGCTCAATAATTTTAATGACCTCCCATATATTATGAACTGATCTCAAAACCTTGAATATGCCATTATCAACTTTCCATAACACATCGCATATACCATACCACACTAAGACAACATGGAAATTCATATCCCTTTCCTACGCCGCAAACATCGGTGCACCCAACTAGTCAAGGGCTTTCATGATCCCATATAGAGAAAACTCATTACACATTCCAACCTTTACATACCAACAGGAATTACACTCATTTTCAAACCACGGTAAAACACATCACAAACTCTTTCTCCCAATTACATTGCATAAATTAAACTGCCAGGACTAAGTCCTTATACCCATATCAAGTTACACAACTGCTAGCGCTCAAGAGCTTTGTTGCACAATATCTGCAAGACTCATTAATTCCAACACACACCAGGAATTAATCGTATTCCTTATCATACCGCTTCGGTTTATTAACAAGTTGTTCCATTTACCCAGTTTCCTTTCTGATTCATCTTTAATTTAATATTAGCCCTTACTATAACACCATAATACAACAACTCATGTTACTACACGAGACTCGTACGTAAGACCACACTGTCTAAGACCCATAGGTCACTTAATACTCTCTCAATGTTTCCCAAAAGTACCACATTCCACAATACTTTATTTTGAAGAACTTCCTGCGATTTGGAATTCGTTATCATTACCTTCAAATACGGATTACATAGAATCCCATCATTCACATAATATAACACAAGTCTTGACCCCTTCTAACGAAACCACCGTCTGTAGCCACATGCAAAATCTTAAACACTGTAAAACAATTCTCGGGCGTCATTCACCCTTATTCAGCTATAATTCAACTGTCTTATTGAACAGAACCACTCGTGCCTTATTAGAACTCTGACACTGCAGATCATGATTACATACGGATACAATTAGCTATCTTTCTTTTCTATACACCGAACATTCTTTACCAATATAAGTTCACAACATCCTAGTATTTCTTCACATCCACGAAGCACCATAACCTTTATCAAAATTTCCCAACATACCTAGAGACAGAGCCAACACAGCACACAACAGTGCAATCAGTTAATCAATAACAACCTCCCCAACTTAGCTCGGAGCCAAATGATGCCACAAAGTTCTAGTTAGATTAAACTCAAGTCATTTACAAGCTTCAGCGGAGATTCGAATTATCAGAAATATAAACTCTTTTGCAGTTCTTGTATTCATTCACACACAATAGTTAAGCCCAGTCTCTTTAGGTGACAAAAATCTTTTCTAAGTCCCAAATTTTCCAAATATTTCGGCAGAGTTTCCTTTGTAAATTGGCCTATCCACCTGCCAGAGAATCACCAAAACCATCCTAGCAATACATCCGCAACTCGACAAGACATCACAATGCATATCAACAACATAAATCTCAATACTACACAATTATATCATCAGCATTAGTATATGAACATGCGCTGCACCTGCTCAAATTATAACACATATACCTTTTGCCATGATACACCTAGCACAACCAATTCAATTTTCTTGAGTCTAAACTCATACCACCACACATAGTGCACTTTACATTTCCGCTAAGAGGCAATGAACATATTTCTCACGCCCATAACTAGGGCTACATATCAAATCACAATAAGAACTGAATACCTTACAGCTCTCACATTATCAAACTGCCATTTGCACAATAAAGATCAATACCGATCGTATGAACTTCATAATACCGACTCGCGAAATTAGTACCTTGGTGCTCAAGCCATAGACAAGGATCCGGCATCGAGTCCTCCCGACTGGCCCAACATGAACTCACGGAGATTATATCTCGCCCCTCGATCGGGGAATTGCAAGCCATAAGTCAATTATATTACTGAGCGCTCGAAGCGTACACAGACGTGTGGAAGGAATTTCAAAAATTATATCTAAACCTGAATCAAGTGCGCACGATAAGAATTCCAAGAAATGTGAAGTGTTTCCTAAAGGTTCGCAGCCTCCCGAGGATAAGTATAGGCGTCCCCGTACCGATCCACAAGACTCTACTAACCGGCTCAAGACTCACGAGGCCTAGTAAACCTAGGCTCTGATACCAACTTGTCACGACCCCAAATCCGGTCGTGATGGCGCCCAGCACACTGCTAGGCCAGCCCGACCAATCAACAACAATCACGGAGCCACAAGCTCACTTTATCCAATTTAAGCATAACGGTGATAGATATATTAAAAACAGGGAACCAAGTCCCAACACGTGCCAACTCCCATAGACCGAAAGGGTCAAGAGTCATGAGCCTCTACAGAGTATACAAAGTGTACATAGTGAATATAACTGTGCACAAGTGTGGGATGATCAGAACAAAAATACAGACAAACTGGAGAATCAGGTCCTGCGAACGCTGGCAGCTACCAAAAGCACTCCCGAGCCGCAATAGAATCAGCTCCACTGTGATGTACCTGGATCTGCACACAAGGTGCAGGGAGTCGGGTGTGAGTACTTCCAACTCAGCAGTAATAAAAGTAAATAATGCTGAAGGGAAGAAAACCACGATAGGCACTATCTCATGCTACACAATACGGAACTATCTTTTTATTCCTTTCAAGCATATGTGAGTAGATTATTTAGGAATCTCGATTTTTAGCTACTTTCTTTCATGATAATATACCAATACCTGGATACAATCTCAAGCAGTGCAAGTCCGCACTCAAATCAGCCCCTCGGGCTCAGCACTCCTTATCAATTTACACTAGGAGATCTGGTCAATAAGGCAACTAATGCATGTGTGCCAGTAATGTATGAGTGTTGAATGTTATGTCACGTCGTACACGTAAACCAATGAATGTATGCCATGTAATGCATATGATCGCTACGGCGTGTAGCCCGATCCAATTTGGGTACCCGTGCTCACTGTGGTGGTTCAGACTCCGGAGGGGCTCCTACAGCCCAAGCACAATATTAATATCACACCTGCTGCGGCACGCAGCCCGATCCGTATACCACTGCAGCGTGCAGTCCGATCCATGCATGTGTATGCATATGCTCACATAAAATGTCATGCCCTAACATATGGCCCTCGGCCCAATCAGTCTAACAAATAATCAAGAAAGCCCTACGGGCAACAATATCATATTAGTCACAGCTAAAAATGTTATTAAGACCTTGTTCAAGTTTTTCATAACCTTATAAAAATGCTGAATAGCAAAAATACCATTTTAAAACTTAAATTTAGAGAAAAGAATATGCACAGTGTTATCAAGACAATGATACCAATCCATGAAGGATTCTAATAATCGGCACGAAGCCTAAACATGATAATTAGTCCAATTCATTTCGACAATTAGGTGTTATTATTTATTACGCGGGACGGACCAAGTCAAATACCCAATGGTGCTCTACCCCATGCCCGTTATCCGGCGTGCAAGTCACCTCGACACAGCACTAAGATGTGCAAGTCCGGTGTTTACTAACCCTCAGGATATCATTTACAAGTATTACCCACCTCGAACCGATGAAAGCCCATGCCCGCAACACCTTAGCTCCTCGAACCGGCATCCACGCACGTCAAAACTAGCACAAATCAGCACAAATATATCAAAATAGGCTAATGGAACATAACCCAATCGAAAGAACTCGAAAAATATCAAAAATCACGAAATTGGCAAAACCCGAGCAACGGGCCCACATCTCGAAAAACTTCGAAACTCATATTTCTAGAACCCTCGTCTCGCCACGAGTCCATACATATAAAATTTACCAAAATCGGAGTTCGATTGGCCTTTCAAAACCCAAATTTTCGTTTTCAATATCTAGGCCACAATCCTTCACAATTTCTACCCAAATTCATGAAGATTGATGTTAATTCTACCATAAAATGATGTTTTTGAGTCAAGAAACTTACCTCCGATGAATACCCGATGATTTCCCAGTGTTTTCCCAGCGATTTCTTCTCTCTAGGGCTCAAAAATTATGTTTTGGGGTGTGAAATCCGCGAGCCCTCTGTTCTACAATTAAACTCACTGCCTGGGAATTTAACTCTACGCGTTCGCGATGTCTCTCACGCGAACGCGATGGCCTGTACGATTACTTCATCGCGAACGCGATGCCCTATCACGCGTCCGCGAAGTTCAATTCTCCCAGCCGCCCGATTTCTTCTACGCGAACGCGTCCATCCTTCACGCGAACGCGAAGCTTCGTTCAACCTTGCCTATGCGAACGCGACAGCCTGATCGCGAACACGATGCCTTAGCCAGCCCTGCCTTCGCGAACGCGACCTGGGCCCCGCGAACGCGAAGGCTTAATGCCTGCTGCACCAACCTTTAATTTACAGCAGTCCGTTCCAAGTTCAAAATGCCCGATTGATGGTCCAAAATCATCCCGAGGCCCCCCGGGACCCCAACGAAAACCACCACCATACTCCAAAACACGATACGAACTTATTCCAATCATAAAAACACCATCCTAAACATCAAAATCACCAATTACACACGGATTCAAGCCTAAGTTTCTTCAAAGCTTTCCAAAACTAACATTCAATCCAAAATCCGATCAAACGACGTCCGAATGACCTGAAAATTTGCAGACATATCTAAAATCACATTACGAAGCTACAGAAATTGTCGGAATTCCATTCCGACCCCGGATCAAAATATCACCTACCGTTCGGTTTTCGCCAAAATTCAACTTTAGCCAATTCAAGCCTAAAACTACACCGGACCTCCAAATTCAATTCCGATCGCTCCTCTAAGTCATAAATGATCCCCCGAAACTAGTCAAATCATCCAGAATCCGATTCCGAGCACTCTAACTCGATAGTCAACTCTAGGTTGACTTTCCATATTCAAACTTCCTTCAAACATGCTATTTGCTTCATTTCCAATTCAATTCACTCCTAACTCACCCGATAGGTTCTAACACTGATATAGAGCATAAGATATGTTAATTCAAGGTAACGGTGTGGAAATTCCCGTAACGACGGGCCGGGTCACTAGAAAAATAGACATTCACTTCAAATAGAATTCTATTCATAACAGAATATTTTAATTGCAACTCATCTTTTGTTTTTAAGAAACACAAGAAATAAAATTTGGCCATTTTGAGTTCCATCGAACGAGACGGAAGTTAGGGACCACGTGTCAATTTTTATTGCGCAACTTTAGCGAACAACATGCCTAGAAAAAAAAAAGAGCTAATTTACCAAAATGTACTCAATAATGACATCATTTGGAGAAATTAATTTGGATTTAACTTTTATATTTGTAAGTCTCAAATCGATAGTTTCTTAACTTTGAGCTATTAAAACTTATTTCAAAAGTGTCATATTCAAGAAGTCATGAATAATATATATATTCATATTATCCCTGCTTAACCTATTTTAACCGTAATAAATATAGGTCATTTCGGATAATTTATCTATTTTTTCATTATCCATTTTTGACTCAAACTATATCCGATCGGACTCGCCCGTTAGCCACTCCTATGGTCAGGGGCAGATCTAGCCTGCCATCTACGGATTCCCGTGAACCCAGTAGCTTTTGTCTAAACAGTGTAAATGTGTTCCAATAATTTATTAAATATCTACAACTATTTAAATGTAAACTCAGTTACTATTAAAAATTTACTCGAAATTATTGCAGAAACCCATAAATATTAAATTCCTGATCCGCGTTAACCAACGGTAACAGCTGTGTAAAGTTTTGTGTGACTTATTGACCTTTCCTTATGTCATCAACTACGTACCTACCAGAAAATAATCCTGGTTGCCTTCGTTTTGACTCCCTCACATGGATGAAAATTGAGAACCAATATCGAAAGTGGAATTTCAGAAGTCATTGTTTTTCTCTCTCAATATGTAAAACCCATATTTTGCAGCTACTTCCTTCTTACCCTTTTCTTTACCTAGTAAATAAAAATGAATCCTTCAACACAAGAATTTGAACTCAATAAAGATAGTGATCCACCGGACATAGGAGCTATGCAAATAGATGATCAACATAATACCCATAAGCCTGTAACTTTCCTTCAAACCCTTCTATTAGATAAAAATCTTAATCCTACCAAAACTACTCAAAAACTTCCTGATCTTCCTCCAACTCTAACTGACGAAGTATTTGATAACTCTGATGAGCAAGACATCTTCATACCTATTTCTGCATCGGATAAAAGTCCTTTATATGAACCTTGGCGATATTCTATTATTATAAAGTTATTCGGTAGGAAAATTGCTCATCATATTCTTAAGCACAAGCTTATAGATCTGTGGAAGCCTACTGAAGAACTTCCCCTTATTGACTTCGGTTCAGATTTTTATCTTATTAAATTTCAGCAGGAAGAGAACATGGTTAAAGCACTGCATGGAGGCCCATGGTTCATTCTTAATTACTTTCTCTCAGTTAGACGTTGGGAGCCAATATATTTTGCTTCAGCAACTCAACTCACTTATTATGCTTTATGGGCAAGATTACTTGAGCTTTCTACAGAGTTATATGATTTAGATATATTACAGAGAGTAGGAGTAAAGCTAGGGAAACTCCTTAAAGTGGATTCATGCACATCGTAAACAACAAGGGGATATGCTAGAATTTGTATTGAAGTTCCACTTGAAAAGCCTCTCAAGACACATGTTAATCTGGGTCATCATAAACAAATGATTCAATATGAAGGGCTTAATCTATTATGCACCATTTGTGGGCGTTTTGGACATGAAAGACAACTTTGTTAAGAAAAAGCTTACTCAACCAAGGATAATAATTCTACTTCCCAGCCAATAACTTCAACTACACAAAAACTTCAGGAGTGGACTACTATGGAATTTCCCAAAAAGAAAAATAACACAGCAAGGTTTTCCAAACTTCCAATGAACAAAGAGGTGGCAGCAGTTGCATCACCTTCTCAGAGAAATGGACCAGGTATGTACCCTAATCGTGTACCTTTATTGGGCTGGCCCATTACTAATAGTCAGAAGAATGCCATAAATAATCTTGATAGCTTAAATAGTTTTCGTTGGTTAGCCAATTTGGACACTAATATTGAAGGTCCAATTACCCAATCCACTTGTCCAATTAGAAAGGATAGAGAAGAGAGCCCAACGCCATATCACGAGGGGTTAAATACCCAAGTCATGCCTATTATTAACACTTTACAGTTGACACCTCCTTCTTCAAAGCTAATAGAAGCTTCTATTAATACTATCTCTACACAAGATTTTTTACAGCCCAATCCAGGTGTCAAAAGCAATATTCCAACCTCTAACCTAGTTCAACCACATAAGTTTTCTTCTCCACATCATGCATCTGCCGCCTCTACACACCAATTAACTCCAAACATTTCATCTTCACCTTTGTCTCTTTGTGACACATCATTTCCCTTGCCAATCAAAATTAACCCTTTTCTGCATGCTACAGTACATGCAGCCGATAAAATTGCCCAACCAAATTTAGTTAACTCAAACACTCCTAATGATTACTCTTGAGGTGATCTTCACCTGCACTCCACGAAATCTCCTTCTTTATCACCTACTAATCTAGCTCCCTTAGTCCCTCTACGTAATCTTCCAATTGATAAGTATTCTTCTGCTTTACCATCTATCACTCTTACTAAGCCTCTTAATTCACATAATGTTTCGACCAACATTTCCCAGCAACAGTTACTACATGACCATGCAGGACAATATACAGGAGAACAACCAACTTTTCAACCTACCAAGACTGATCATGTAGGGACCTCAATTACCTCACAAAACCTCTCCGATGGTTTACACCTCACAACTAATTTCTTCCAACCTCCCATTGGAATCATGGCCGGAGATGGGATTACAAGGATATGCCCTGACCTTCACGATGGAACTCAACGGACAAGAAGTGATCCTTCTAATTCAAAACCCTTCTCACCTAACAGAAATTATGACAAAGGGCATGCATCTGGGATGGTAGCTTACACTATGAACAACTGGTTCACAACTCACACACCTCTTCCTGTACACAATCATCCACCATCACCACCTCATCCATGGAGTTATCCCATGAATCCATCCAACCTCCATGGGAATCCAGTGATCAATATCATGCCATTCTACCCTCCTCAGCACATAGGTCATGTGTATGCTCCATGGTTCCAGGATCTGAACTTCTTCAACCCACTATTTCCTTATGTGAGCCCACGCAGTCCAATGGACTCTCCACCTCACACACCACTTCATACACCACTTCACTTACCACACGTACTAGACAGTCCAACAAGACAGGAAGTAGCAAAAATGAGGGAAACACGGACAGAGTTTTGGTGGCTCAAGGGGATTCTCATGTACGACCTAAAAGAGCAGTTCGAAAAAATGTTTGTTCTAAAATGTCCACCAGATCTAGTGTCATGCAACTTAAAATTTCGTCAACCTCTAAATCCACTAGTAGGGAGATTTTCAATGGTTATCATACCTACACTAAGACAAACAACTCAGATGAAGATTCAGGAGGAGACTACACTACCAGTCTCTCCATTACTACCAGTTCAAGTTGACCACATACAAAACCCTATTTCTCTTATGAATTTTCTTTTATGTAATTGTAGGGGTTCACTTAATCCAGATTTTAGGCGACACTTTAGGTCTTTGTTAGACAATCATAGGCCAATGTTCGTTATCTTGGTTGAAACACACATGACTGATCATTCTACACTAAGGGATGATTTTAATTTCACTTACATGTCACAAGTTCCAGCAAATGGTCCTATAGGGGGTTTAGTGGTTCTTTAGAAGGAGGAGGGTATCAGGGTTACTGAAATGAGGCTTTTAGATCAAGAAATTCACTGCATGGCCCAGTGTAGTTCTACTAATTCTCCTTGGTTATTATCTGCTATATATGCTAGCTCTAATGACTATTCTAAATCTATTCTTTGGGATAGTTTAAAAGATTTGCATGATAATCAAAATATACCTTGGTTATTAGGTGGTGATTTTAATGAAATTACTTCTTATAAAGAGAAATTTGGTGGTCTGCCGATTAAGAATAGTAAAATAGATAAATTTGTGACTTGTTTAAATTATTGCAAACTTGTGGACCTATGCTTTCATGGTAGTAGATTTACATGGACCAATAAACGTAGAGGACATCATAAAATTTAGAAAGACTTGATAGATTTTTGGCTAATTATGATTGGTTGATAATGTATCCTGAAGCAGAAGTACATCATCTACCTAGAACACACTCGGATCACTGTCCAATTTTATTAAATATACAGCCTAATGTTAAAATTCATAATTACATATTTCGTTTTGAAACTATGTAGACAACTCATCCTCAGTTTTAAAATTTAGTACGTAATTTTTGGTCAGGCAATCATACTTTGCCTTACACTACAAAAATATTCCACAAGCTGCTATACATTGGAATAAACATCACTTTCGGAATATTTTTCAAGATAAAAGGAAAATACTAGCTAGACTAGCAGATATTCAAGCTTCTATGCATTACCCTACTAGTAGGTTCTTACAAAACTTAGAAATTGATCTTACATTGCAATACAATCTAATTTTATTATTAGAGGAAGATTTTTGGAAGTTAAAATCAAGAGTTAATTGGTTAAATCAAGGAGATGCTAATACTAAGTTTTTTCACATTACAACTTTACATAGTAGGAGAATAAATCGAATTTTTAGTCTTCGTGATATGGTAGGTAATTGAATTTCCAATCAAGGGAGTTGGAAAAACATATTCTGGATTTTTATAAATCATTATTTACTACTGATCATCGCACCACTCCTAATAAGTATCATGGCCTTGTTAATTATACTATAAATATGCAAGATAACGATCTTATGAATAATCCTGTTACTAGTCAAGAAATTAAGGATGCTATTTTTAGTTTTCAACCTCATAAAGCTCCGGGACCTAACGGTTTACATCCTTTTTTCTACCAGAAATATTGGATGGAAGTGGGTAGTAAAGTCACTTCTTTTTGTTAGGAAATTTTCCTCACAGAAATAATGCCTCAGGAGCTTAATAAAACTTTTTATGTCTAATACCTAAAGTTCAACATCCTACTACAATTCACCAATATCGTCCAATTAGTTTATGTATTACTTTATATAAGTTAATTACAAAAATTATTGCTAATAGATTAAAATTAGTCATTAATAAAATCATAGGTCCAACTCAATCTAGTTTTCAACATGGTAAAGGGGTCTCTGATAATGCAATAATAGTACAAGAAATATCAAATTATTTTAGACTTACAAAAGGTAAGACTTAGTATATGCTTCTAAAATATGATCTAGAAAAGGCTTTTGACAGACTAGAATGGCCTTTTATACGAATAACCCTCCAATTTTTTAATATATCACCTCATATGATTAGTTTATTTATGTCATATGTCTCAACGCACTACTGAAAAATTGGTCTACAGGAACAGTTGCACTACCGTTCCCATAGACAGCAAAACCGTTGCCATATGGATATTGGAACGGTTAAACAACCGTTACATCAGCCGGCGTACCTATAGGTCTACTGGAACGGTTCTTGCAACGGTTTGCGTCGCCGTGACAATAGATAAGTCTATGGCAACGGTGTTTCCTTTCTCTATTAGTATGGTCATTTTTTTCAATTAGAACGGTTCAAAACCGTTGCTGTATAGTTTCTACAACGGTTTTTAACCGTTACCTTATTATTTATAGCAACACTTACGTAAACTATTGCTACGGTTATGTTGGATATAGCTACGGTTGCTTTAGGCTGTCATAACGGTTATATTAGTATTTGGAACAATTTGTGGGACCTATTGCAACGGTTTACATTATCTACTGGAACGGTTTTAGTGTCCTATTAGGATGGTTCTGTATCTATCGGTTCAATTAAAACCAAAATGTATTACCTTTTATAAATATATTTATGCATATAATAAATTATAATAACACTTTGTGACGACCCAAAGGGTCATCACCTGCTTTCCTTACTTGTTCCGCACTTCCGAGGCCTTGAAAACCTCATTCAATGTTGCCTCAATTTACGTGCATGATCCGGGCATGTAGTCGGAAAGATTTTTGTGATAGAATATGTGAATTCTATGAGAAATATGAAGAAAAATGATATTAATATTGATATGGTTGACTTCGGTCAACATTTTTGGTAAACGGACCCGGACCCGAGATCGAACGGTCCCGGAAGATCCGTAGGAAAATATGGGACTCGGACATGCGTCCGGAGTCGAATTCTGAGGCCTAGAGCCTAAGTTATGGATTTTCTGTTAAATTATTTTGCTGAAATTATTAAAGGAAAATGAATTAAATGACCATGGTATCGGGCTCGTATTTTGGTTCCGACGCCCGGTACAAGTCTTAAATATTATATTTGTGCTTTCTACAAAGTTTGGTGACATTTGGATGTCGTTTGATGTGATTTGAATCTTGAGTTCCAAATTTGAAAGTTATAAAACTAAAAGAATGATAATCATGAACTTGAGGCTTGATTTGATGAAAACGATGTTATATTGGCGATGTGATCGCACGAGCAAGTTTGTAATATGTTTTTGATGTTATTGACGTGTTTGGTTTGGAGCTCGGGGGGCTCGGCTAAAGATTTGATAGGCCGTTGGTTCAATTTCTGAAAAATAACACAGCTGGTTTTTCACCCAGCTGGTATCTTCGCAAATGCGAAGATTTTTATCGCAAATGCGAAGGGGGTAGACCAAGGCTGTGTTCGCAAATGCGAAGCCTTGATCGCAAATGCGATGAATGTCCAGGAATCCTTGGGTTCGCAAATGCGAACTAAACCTCGCAAATGCGAGGCCTTCAGAAATCAATCCATGTTCGCAAATGCGAACACATTGTCGCAAATGCGAAAGCTTCATTGACCCAGCCCAGTTCGCAAATGCGAAGCTTGTCTCGCAAATGCGAGAGCTACAGATCCTAGACCTGATGTGTTCGCAATTGCGAACAAGTGTTCGCAATTGCGATATCCGCAGCTGTGCAAATTTATACTTAAACGAATTTTTAAGCTCTTTTCTTCATTCTTTCAAAACCCAACACACCCCACACGAACCCTCAAGAGCAAGTTCACTCCAAAGCACTTGTAAGTCACTTTTTACTTAATTCTTTCAATTCCTAACATCATTAAACATGTTTTTCAATAGAAATCAAAGGTTTTCATGGTAGAAATTCTTGTTTTTGGGTAGAACATAGGATTTTCATGAATTGGGGAATTGGACCTCGAATTGAGGTCTGATTTTGAAACAAATCATATATTTGAACTCGTGAGGGAATGGGTAACCAGATTTTGGTCCGAACCCCGAGTTCCGACCACGTAGGGCCAGGGGCATTTTGGGAAATTTTGGGATAGACTTTAAGAAAACCATTTTTAAGCATCCAAACTAAGTTATATAGTATTTATTAATGTAATGGAATCGATTGTGATTAGATTCGAGCAAGTTGAAAGCGGAAATTCGAGGTAAAGATATAGTGGAAGGATAATTTGGACTTCAAGGCTAGAGGTAAGTGTTTGTTCTATCCTAGCTTGAGGGAATAGGATTGTGTGCTATGTGCTATGTGATCGAATGTGGTGTATGGGCTGTGGTGACGAGCATCCATACGCTGGCGTCTAGCAGGACTATGAGTCGTTGTTGATACTTGTTGTGAGATGTTTTAAAGATGAATTGTTGAACCCTTGCCGGGTTGTGGAATTGTACATTGTTTTCCCTTGCCGGGACTTATTGTAAATTGAAATATTGTTTTCCCTTGCCGGGACTTGTTGTAAAGTGGATTATTGTTTTCCCTTGCCGGAACCTTATTGTGATGATTGTTGTGTCCCTTGCCGGGATGGTTCATGATTATTGTTTTCATTTTTTGCCCTTAACTGTGATTGTTATTTTGGTGAGGAAGAGCGGTAATGCACGAAGGATGATGCCGTGCCTTGTTTTACTGATTTTGCACGAAGGTTAATGCCGTGCCTAGTTATTGATTATGCACGAAGGATCATGCCGTGCCTTGTGATATTGATTATGCACGAAAGGTAATGCCGTGCCTTGTTATTGAACCATGCATGAAGGATCATGCCGTGCCATGGATGTGAGGATGAGAGTAAAATCACGAAGGGTGATGCCGTGCACTTTTGTTTGCTTATTTGGTAAGGATGAGAGTAAAAGCACGAAGGGTGATGCCGTGCAACTATTTGCTACTTCCTTGTTTGCTATTAACTGTTATACTCTGATTTCCATTATTGATTCAATAATTGTTGTTAACTGTAACGACCCGACCCGTCGTTACGGGAGTTATCACCCCATTTTCTTCATTAACACTTAAATATGCTAATTTATATGTGTTCGGAAAGTTAGAAGCAAATCGGAAGAAATTTAGATAAAAAATGAGGCCATAAACCTCTTTATGAGAAGAATAGGTTGGAAAAATCAACCGAAGGTTGACTGATGAGTTAGACAGCTCGGAATTGAATTCTGATGATTCGACTAGTTTTGGGGGATCATGTATGACTTCGGAGAGCAATCGAAATCGAATTTTGAGAGTTGTAGTAGCTCCATTAGGTGATTTTGGATATGCTTGCAAAGTTTCAAGTCATTCGGAGGTGTTTAGATCGGGTTTTAGATCAAATGCAAGTTTCGGAAGTTTTAGAATAACTTAGGCTTGAATCCGTGTGAAAATGGTGATTTTGATGTTTAGGATGGTGTTTTTAAGATTGGAACAAGTCTGTATCATGTTTTGGAGTATGTTGGTGGTTTTCGTTGGGGACACGGGAGACCTCGGGATGAATTTGGACCATCATCCGGGCATTTGAAACTTGGAAAAACCTGCAGAAAATTGCAGAAAACTGTGCAGGCATTTAAGCCTTCGTGTTCGCGTGGCCCAGGTCGTGTTCGCGAAGGCCAGGTGGGCTAAAGCATCGCGTTCGCGTGACTGGACGTCGCGTTCGCGTAGGCAAGGGGGATGAAGCTTCACGTTCGCGTGAGGTTATACGCGTTCGTGTAGAAGAAAAATCCGGCGACTGGGAGATTGTGCATCGTAAACGCGTGGGGAAGCGTCGCATTCACGAAGAGGAAGTTGGGCGAGTCATCGCGGACGCGTGAGGCCCATCGCGAACGTGTAGGGCAATAGGGTCTAACAGTGAATAAAATTTTAGAACAGACCAGTCGCGGGTTTATACACCAAAAAACACAAATTTTGAACCCTAGAGAGAAGAACTCACTGGAAAACGCTGGGAATTCATCGGGTATTCATCGGAGGTAAGTTCCTTGACTTAAAAACGTAATTTTATGGTAGAATTAACATCAATCTTCTTGAAATTGGGTAGAAACTGCGAGGAATTATGGCCTAGGTATTGAAAATGAATTTTTGAGTTTTGAAAGGCCATTCGAACTCCAATTTTGATAAATTTTATATGCACAGACTCGTGGTGAGACGAGGATCGCGTTGGTATAAGTTTCGGAATTTTTTCGAGCAGCGGGCCCGGGGTCGGATTCTACCAACTTAGTGTATTTATGTGTTTTTCATGTAAATTGAGTTGGGTTATGTTTCTTTGACCCATATTTGATATAATTGTCGTGGTTTGACTAGACTCTACGCACGAGGCGGAAAATTCAAAAGGGAAAGGCATCGCGGACGAGTCTACGACCGGCTAAAGGTGAGTAGTTTGTGTATATTGTAGCCTGAGGGTTCGAAACTGTTATAACCCACATCCACACACGTTAGTTCATTCCATAAGTTAGATAACACAAATCCAAGAAGGAATTATCCTTGAGATGATAAGAAGTTAATCCGATTAATCTTAAGTGATACAAGGGTGCATAAGGGTGATTAACAAGTATTAGAAGTTAAACGAATCAAGGATGTTGTAACTCGTACTTTTGGGTAAACCTATAAATGCTTACTATACTTAGGAGGTCATGATTTAAGGTATTTGAATCATATAATATCCGTATCATAATTCTTGAAGTCAAACGAGTTATGAAACAAAAGTCGACAAAAGTTGTTGCAACTTAGGTTCATAGTTTTACCTAAACTTTAGGTCAAATGTTATTAAGTATTTCTCCTAATATACTTGGAATTACGGGGTGATCTACCCACCAAATTTAAGATCTATGAGTCTAGTTTCCAACGCATTAAACGGTTTAGCAATACGACATTGGAATAGAGAGATATAGACATTTTCATGAGACTGCACAAGCTGCTAGGTGCAAGTAGGTGAGTCACCTACTTGGTTAAATGTCGGCCCAAAAGAGGGAATTTCGGGTCAGAAAAGCAGCCCATTAAAAGGCTTATCTTCTGCAATATATACCTCTTTATATTTCACAAATAACCAGACCTAATACCCTGCAAAGTTCCTCCCAAAAATTATCCACAAACCCAAATTGATTTTCCCTCTCTTTCAAGTTCAAATTGGGGGTAAACACTAGAGTTTGAAGAACCAAGTTAAAGGCTGAGTTATCCAACAACAAAGGTGAGTTTACTGCTATATTTCATACATTTATTCTGCTGTAAATTCATGGTAATTCGTTATATACATGTAAGAACTCACGGGACGGTGATCGGAAGCCGTGAGTTCAAGTTATTCACTTGTAGCGGATTGTTTTGTGGACTGTTTTGTGTTGCTGTTGGGCTGCGTTTTTATTACTGTTTTGTGGAGTTTTGGAGGAGTCAGGGTGTGGAGAAACACCATATATATGTTGGGTTGTGGTCTGCTAGTTCTTGGTAATATTTTTGGGTCGTTTGATATGACTATAGTGGCAGTCATATGTATGATGTGATTAGGTTGTGTGTGGACTATTTTGGAAGGCTCAATATGTTTATTATTGATGTTGTTTAGGCTGTTTGGTGATTGTTTTGAATGGTGTGAAGTCCTATATATAGGGGAGGTGCTGTCCGTTTCATCACAAAATAGATTGTGGTTGGTACATAATAGTTGCGACGCTTAAACGTTAACGATAGTGTCATTTCTCCTATTGTAGACTAAGGAGTCGTGACGTTTGCATAGCTTGAGGTTGTGGCAGTATATACAAGGTATGTGTGGCTGTCCCTTTCCTTCTTTTGCACGACTCCGATTAACATAATGTAATGAACGAGCTTCCAAAGATACTCTATTCTTAGAAGCTAAGCAATACTTACATTGTTTCCCCTCTTATGGAACGATTGATGTTGATGTTGCTTCTCTTATTCTTATGTTATCAATCTTGTTGGTACTTCCTGATTCCTATAAGGTTCATAGTGAAGAGTTAGTCCTAATAAGTTGTACATAGGATACCGACCTTACGTCACTCCGAAAGGTCTACAAGGTGTTTCCATGAGTCGAGCATGCATTATATATATGTATCTATTTTACTCTACCGAGCCGCGCTATAGTCGGCCGGGTACGGCACCTATTGTGCAACCACTGATCAGTTGGGTTTTACCGAGCTCCACGTGGCCGGGTACGATTCTACCGAGCCTTATAATGGCCGGGTATGTTTTTACCGAGCCTATTACGGCCGGGTACGATATGATAATGATGATGCCCACAGAGGCGTATGTTTTAAAAGATTATGTATTTATACATATGTATCATGTATTTCATGTCAGTAGCCCTCAGAGGTACTCAGATGTTACAGGTTGTATATTCTCTATCCCTGCTCACAATGTTGTTCATATTTATGGTTCTCTGCCTTACATACTCAGTACTTTATTCGTATTGACGTCCTTTTGTTTGTGGACGCTGCATGTCGTGCTGCAGGTCCTGATAGACAGGCAGGTGCAGCTCCCCCATCACAGTAGGTTGTCCAGTTCAGCGGTGATTGGCGAGATCCCTTCTCCGGACCCTTGGTCTTGGTATGCATTTATGTTATAGACATTATGGGTATGTCGGGGCCTTGTTCCGGCTATGTTGCAGCACTTATGTTCCTTTAGAGGCTCATAGACAAGTTGTCGACTCATGTATAGTTTGGTATGCCTTGTCGGCTGGTTTTTGTTGTATAGTCTTTCATTTTAGCGTGGTAGCTTGTACCATATGTATATAGTTTTCTTGAATGTCTGGTCATCCCATGTTATGTAGGTTCATGCAATCATATTTTATTGTTGGTTGTTCATGATCCATGTCTACCATTTATATTGGTCTCGTCAGCCTAAAAGATAATAAAGAAGGTTAGATAAAATGTACGTTGGTGCTCGGCAAGTATGGTCGGGTGCTAGTCATGGTCCTCCGGTTTGGGTCGTGACAAACTTGGTATCAGGTCAAGTCTGTCCTAGGGATTGTCTATGAGCCGTGTCTAGTAGAGTCTTGATTATGGATGTGTAGCGCGCCACATTTATAATCAGGAGGCTACATGACATCTAGGGTTGTTACCTTCTTCCCGAATCTAGATCGTGCATAGAGTTGAGTCGTAAGTGTTCGTCTCTAATATTCACCTTGTTTTCTTTCAGCAATGCCTTCGACTAGGAAACAAACAATTAGTAGACGGCTTGATACAGCTGCGGGAGAGGGTACCAGTCAGGTGCCCCAAGCCAGAGCAGGCCAAAGTGAGGCTCAGAGTGAGATGTCGTCTCATACCTCATCTACTCCGTCTCCTCCAGAGGATATTAGGTGGCACCCAACACCTCCAGCTCCTCCGTCTGGCACTACAGACCAGGATATGCGGAGTGCTTTGCAGTTATTGACTAGCTTGGTAGCTGCTCAGGCTCAGAGGCAGAATATAGGTGCTGCTGATAACCAGTTAGTACAAGAGTTCGTGATTTTATTAATTTAGACCCTCCGGTGTTTACCGGATCAGACCCCAAGGAGGATCCGCAGACTTTTATTGACCGGGTTCATCGTACACTACGGGTTATGCATGTTAGTGATACAGAGGCAGTAGAGTTGGCTTCTTATCGGCTACGGGATTTAGCGGTTCTTTGGTATGATAGTTGGGAGAGATCCAGGGGTCCGAACGCTCCTCCAGTTGTGTGGAAGGATTTTTCTGAGGCCTTTCTTCGTCACTATTTGCCAGTTGAGATACGACGAGCTAGAGCTGATAAGTTCTTGAACCTTAGACAAGGTAATATGAGTGTGCGAGAGTATAGTATGCAGTTTGATTCTTTAGCAAGGTATGCTCCCCATATGGTGGCCGAGATGTGTGATAGGGTGCATTTATTCGTGAACGGGTTGGGACCCCATCCGATAAATGAGTGTATGACAGCCTCCTTGGTAGAAGGCATGGATATTTCCCGTATTCAAGCTTATGCTCAGACCCTAGAGGATCGTAAGCGCCAGCAGAGGGCAGATAGGGAGCACGATATGGGCTAGCATAAGAGGGCGAGATTTGCAAGGAAAATGATCTCAAAAGGTTACATTTATCATCTTGTTCGCGTTAGGGATGCTGAGGCGAAGCTGCCTACTCTACAATCTATCCCCGTGGTCAATGAATTTCCAGATGTTTTCCCAAATGAACTCCCAGGTCTTCCTCCAGAAAGGGAGATTGAGTTTAGCATTGATGTCTTGCCCTGACACTCAACCGATCTCTATCCCTCCATATAGAATGGCCCCGGCAGAGCTGCGAGAGTTGAAGGCGCAGTTAAAGGACTTGCTGGGTAAGGCCTTCATTAGACCTAGCACATCACCTTGGGGTGCGCCAATCCTATTCGTGCGGAAGAAAGATGGGTCATTACGGATGTGTATCGACTATCGGCAGTTGAATAAGTTTACTATAAAGAACAAGTATCCACTTCCAAGAATTGACGACCTATTTGACCAACTCCATGGTGCCAAGTATTTCTCCAAGATTGACTTACGTTCAGGATATCATCAGGTGAGGGTTAAGGAGAAGGATATTCCAAAGACGGCCTTTCGGACAAGATATGGGCACTTTGAGTTCTTGGTGATGTCGTTCGGGCTAACAAATGCCCCAACAGCTTTTATGGATCTCATGAATACTGTATTCAGGCCCTATCTTGATGTGTTCGTGATTGTATTCATTGATGACATTCTGGTGTATTCTCGTTCGGAGGAGGAACATGCGAGCCACTTGCGGATAGTATTACAGATGCTTCAGGATCGTAAGTTATATGCTAAGCTCGCCAAATGTGAATTCTGGCTGAACTCAGTAGCATTCCTTGGCCATGTGATATCCGACGAGGGTATTAGTGTCGACACTCAGAAGATTGATGCAGTAAAGAATTGGCCGAGACCTACAACACCATCAGAAGTTCGTAGCTTCCTGGGCTAGCAGGATATTATAGGCGGTTTGTAGAAGGGTTTTCCTCTATATCAGCACCATTGACTAAGTTAACACAGAAAGCTACCAAGTTCCAGTGGTCTAACACTTGTGAACGTAGTTTTCAGGAGCTGAAGGATCGATTGACATCCGCACCGGTGCTCACTCTCCCTGAAGGAACAGAAGGATATGTGGTATATTGTGATGCCTCGGGTATAGGTTTGGGGTGCGTGTTGATGCAGCATGGGAAGGTGATTTCATATGCATCAAGACAATTGAAGAAGCATGAATAGAATTATCCAACCCATGATTTGGAATTGGCTGCAGTAATATATGCTTTGAAGATATGGCGGCACTACTTATACGGCGTCCATGTTGACATCTACACGGATCACAAGAGTCTACAATACATCTTCAAGCAGAAAGAGTTGAATTTGAGGCAGCGTAGGTGGCTTGAATTATTGAAGGACTACGACGTCGAGATATTGTATCATCCCGGTAAAGCCAATGTTGTGGCAGATGCTCTCAGCCGTAAGTCAATGGGAAGCTTAGTACATATTGATGCAGGTAGATGGGGGTTGACTAAAGAGCTTCATCAGCTAGCCAATATGAGAATCAGATTGTTAGACTCTGATGACGGAAGTGTTACTGTAATACATCAGAATCATCTTTGGTAGCAGAGGTAAAAGCACGGCAATATGAAGATCCTATCTTACTACGATTGAGAGAGAACATTCAACAGTGTAAAATTACGGCTTTTGAGATCGGAGGAGATGGGGCACTGAGATACCAGGGCCGATTATGTGTGCCGAATGTAGCAGGGTTGCGAGAAAAGATTATGAATGAAATTCATCAATCCCGATATTCCATCCATCCTGGCTCAACAAAGATGTATCATGATGTCAAGGAGCAGTATTGGTGGGATAACATGAAAAAGTCTATTGCGGAATTTGTAGCCCAGTGTCCCAATTGTCAACAAGTAAAGATAGAACATCAGAAACCCGGTGGATTGCTTCAGAATATAGAAATTCCGACCTGGAAATGGGAGGTGATTAATATGGACTTCGTTATTGGATTACCTCGATCTTATCATAAGTTTGACTCTATCTAGGTGATAGTTGATCGACTTACAAAATGTGCTCATTTTCTGCCAGTTAAGACAACTTACTCGGCTGAAGATTATGCGAAGTTGTATATCAAGGAGATTGTTAGGCTTCATGGTGTGCCGGTATCTATTATATCGGATCGAGGAGCTCAATTTACGGCTAACTTTTGGAGGTCTTTTCAGAAAGGTTTAGGCACACAGGTGAATCTCAGCACTGCATTTCATCCGCAGACTGACGGACAGGCTGAACGTACCATTCAGACATTGGAAGATATGCTACGAGCATGTGTTCTAGATTTTAAGGGAAATTGGGATGACCATCTTCCACTCATAGAATTTTCCTACAATAATAGCTACCATTCCAGTATTAAAATGGCCCCATATGAGGCACTATATGGGAGGAGATGTAGATCACCAGTTGGATGGTTCGAAGTTGGTGAAACAGAATTATATGGGCCAGATTTGATTCACCAAGCCATTGAGAAGGTGAAAGTGATATAGGAACGATTGAGGACGGCACAAAGCAGGCAAAAGTCTTATTCTGATGTTCGACGTCGTGATCTAGAGTTTGAGGTTGGTGATTGGGTTTTCCTGAGGATCTCACCAATGAAGGGTGTTATGCGTTTTGGGAAGAAAGGTAAGTGCTGAGTCCAAGGTATATCGGTCCGTATAAAATTCTTCAACGAATTGGACAAGTTGCTTATGAGTTAGAATTGCCATCCGAATTAGAATTTGTCCACCCGGTATTCCATGTATCTATGTTGAGGAAATGTATTGGTGACCCTTCTCAAGTTGTCCCTATCCAAGATGTTCAAGTTACAGAGGATCTATCATATGAAGAAGTGCCAGTGGCCATATTAGATCGACAAGTCCGCAAGCTGAGAACAAAAGATGTAGCTTCCGTCAAAGTATTGTGGAGGAACAAGAATATGAAAGAAATGACATGGGAAGCGGAAGAAGAGATGAAGTCTAAATACCCTTACCTATTCCGGAATGATGATAACAAGGATGTTGGTGGAACGCAAGATACATTATAAAGGTGAAATGGCTTTATGAGGTAAGCAATAACTTGAGAACTCTCTTCCTTAATACAAAGTGGTGATATGTAAATAATGTCCATGTCCATAATGCTTTGTGTAGCCTTGTGTGGTCATACTTTGAGCTTCACTCGCTTGCAAATTTTGCTAGTGACCATTTTATAGGGGAAAATTGACCAAAAATTTCCGCTAGAATCCACGATGATTTGGACTCCCCATAAACCCTTACATTCGAGGACGAATGTTCCTAAGGGGGAGGGTGTTATAACCCATATCCACACACGTTAGTTCATTCCATAAGTTAGATAACACAAATCCAAGAAGGAATTATCCTTGAGATGATAAGAAGTTAATCCGATTAATCTTAAGTGATACAAGGGTGCATAAGGGTGATTAACAAGTATTAGAAGTTAAACGAATCAAGGATGTTGTAACTCGTACTTTTGGGTAAACCTATAAATGCTTAGTATACTTAGGAGGTCATGATTTAAGGTATTTGAATCATATAATATCCGTATCATAATTCTTGAAGTCAAACGAGTTATGAAACAAAAGTCGACAAAAGTTGTTGCAACTTAGGTTCATAGTTTTACCTAAACTTTAGGTCAAATGTTATTACGTATTTCTCCCAATATACTTGGAATTACGGGGTGATCTACCCACCAGATTGAAGATCTATGAGTCTAGTTTCCAACGCATTAAACGGTTTAGCAATACGACATTGGAATAGAGAGATATAGACATTTTCGTGAGACTCTGCACAAGCTGCTAGGTGCAAGTAGGTGAGTCACCTACTTGGTTAAATGTCGGCCCAAAAGAGGGAATTTCGGGTCGGAAAAGCAGCCCATTAAAAGGCTTATCTTCTGCAATATATCCCTCTTTATATTTCACAAATAACCAGACCTAAGACCCTGCAAAATTCCTCCCAAAATTATCCACAAACCCTAATTGATTTTCCCTCTCTTTCAAGTTCAAATTGGGGGTAAACACTAGAGTTTGAAGAACCAAGTTAAAGGCTGAGTTATCCAATAACAAAGGTGAGTTTACTGCTATATTTCATACATTTATTCTGCTGTAAATTCATGGTAATTCGTTATATACATGTAAGAACTCACGGGACGGTGATCGGAAGCCGTGAGTTCAAGTTATTCACTTGTAGCGGACTGTTTTGTGGACTGTTTTGTGTTGCTGTTGGGCTGCGTTTTTATTACTGTTTTGTGGAGTTTTGGAGGAGGCAGGGTGTGGAGAAACACCATATATATGTTGGGTTGTGGTCTGCTAGTTCTTGGTAATTTTTTTGGGTCGTTTGATATGACTATAGTGGCAGTCATATGTATGATGTGATTAGGTTGTGTGTGGACTGTTTTGGAAGGCTCAATATATTTATTATTGATGTTGTTTAGGCTGTTTGGTGATTGTTTTGAATGGTGTGAAGTCCTATATATAGGGGAGGTGCTGTTCGTTTCATCACAAAATAGATTGTGGTTGGTACATAATAGTTGCGACGCTTAAACGTTAACGATAGTGTCATTTCTCCTATTGTAGACTAAGGAGTCGTGACGTTTGCATAGCTTGAGGTTGTGGCAGTATATACAAGGTATGTGTGGCTGTCCCTTTCCTTCTTTTGCACGACTCCGATTAACATAATGTAATGAACGAGCTTCCAAAGATACTCTATTCTTAGAAGCTAAGCAGTAGTACTTACATTGTTTCCCCTCTTATGGAACGATTGATGTTGATGTTGCTTCTCTTATTCTTATGTTATCAATCTTGTTGGTACTTCCCGATTCCTATAAGGTTCATAGTGAAGAGTTAGTCCTAATAAGTTGTACATAGGATACCGACCTTACGTCACTACGAAAGGTCTACAAGGTGTTTCCATGAGTCGAGCATGCATTATATATATGTATCTATTTTACTCTACCGAGCCGCACTATAGTCAGCCGGGTACGGCACCTATTGTGCAACCACTGATCAATTGGGTTTTACCGAGCTCCACGTGGCCGGGTACGATTCTACCGAGCCTTATAATGGCCGGGTATGTTTTTACCGAGCCTATTACGGCCGGGTACGATATGATAATGATGATGCCCACGAGGCGTATGTTTTAAAAGATTATGTATTTATACATATGTATCATGTATTTCATGTCAGTAGCCCTCAGAGGTACTCAGATGTTACAGGTTGTATATTCTCTATCCCTGCTCACATTGTTGTTCATATTTATGGTTCTCTCCCTTACATACTCAGTACTTTATTCGTACTGACGTCCTTTTATTTGTGGACGCTGCATGTCGTGCTGCAGGTCCTGATAGACAGGCAGGTGCAGCTCCCCCATCACAGTAGGTTGTCCAGTTCGGCGGTGATTGGCGAGATCCCTTCTCCGGACTTGCCTTGGTCTTGGTATGCATTTATGTTATAGACATTATGGGTATGTCGGGGCCTTGTTCCGGCTATGTTGCAGCACTTATGTTCCTTTAGAGGCTCATAGACAAGTGTCGACTCATGTATAGTTTGGTATGCCTTGTCGGCTGGTTTTTGTTGTATAGTCTTTCATTTTAGCGTGGTAGCTTGTACCATATGTATATAGTTTTCTTGAATGTCTGGTCATCCCATGTTATGTAGGTTCATGCAATCATATTTTATTGTTGGTTGTTCATGATCCATGTCTACCATTTATATTGGTCTCGTCAGCCTAAAAGATAATAAAGAAGGTTAGATAAAATGTACGTTGGTGCTCGGCAAGTATGGTCGGGTGCTAGTCATGGTCCTCCGGTTTGGGTCGTGATAGAAACCCCGACTTAGCACACTGTGACGCTAGTAGGGCGTAGCTCGCACCCCGTGGTAGGTGCGGGATTGATTGTGACTGGGGATTGAGACTTAGTCCATCCCGGATGTGAATAATATGCTATATGCGGTTGAAACGCACATTGTGTTAGATATATTTTGTGGGTTGTAAGCCATGTTTGGGGCCTTGTGCCGACCTGTAGTATCCCTAGGGGATAGTTATATATGTGATAGCTCTAATTGATTAATCACTTATCTCAGTCCTAGTTTGAAAGCACCGTATTGAAATGCTAAGTCATCTGTTTTGGAAAATTAAATAAGCATTAAAGTATTTTCATAATTAAATTAATTGGAACCTGAAAATAAATAAGTTGAGATGTTGTGTGACTCATATGCATGTTGTGGACTGAGGATGGATCGAGCTGCATGCCGCAACGGTTGATATGAGGATTGGGCTGCACGCCGCATCGGTTGATATGAGGATCGGGCTGCACGCCGCAGTGGTTGATATGAGGATCGGGCTGCACGCCGCAACGGTATTGCACTTGGGCTGTAGGAGCCCCTCCGGAGTCTGTACACACCCCCAGTGAGCGTCGCCGACGTTAAATGGATCGGGCTATACGCCGTTGCAGTTATGTGCATTGCATTGCATCTTTATCTGTTGAATTATATGTGATAATTGTGTTGAGAATGTAAATGGTCGGGCTTGCCTAGCAATTGTGTTGGGCGCCATCACGACCGGGATTGGGGTTGTGACAAGTTGGTATCAGAGCCTAGGTTACTAGGCCTCATGAGTCTTGAGCCGGTTGGTAGAGTATTGTGGATCGGTACGGGGACACCTGTACTTATCCTCGGGAGGCTACATAACCTTTTAGGAAACACTTCACATTTCTTGGAATTCTTATCGTGCTTACTTGATTCAGCTTGAGATATAAATTTTGAAATTTCTTGCACACACCTGTACACGCACTCGAACGCTCAGTAATATAATTGCCTTGATGGCTTGTGATTCCCTGGTCGAGGGGCGAGATATAATCTCTGCGAGTTCATGTTGGGCCAATCGGGAGGACTTGAGGCCAGATCTTTGTCTATGACATGAGCACCAAAGTGCTGATTTTACAAACTGGTATTTTGAAATTTCGTGTGATCGGTATTGTTCCTAACTGTGGAAATGGCAGCTTAATAATGTACGAGTTGTCAGGTGTTAGATCCTTATTGTAATCTGTTGTGTAGCCCCGAACTATGGGCGTGGTAAATATTTATCACATCTCTTAGTTGGAAGGTAAAGTGCCTTACGTATAGTAAAACGAGTTTAGACTCAGGAAGACTAAAGTGATTATGCTATGTATATCATGGTGGAAGGTGTTGTATTGAAATACTAGATTGATGCAAAATAGGTGGGTTGATTCTGATGTGTAATTGAAGGGTATTTGATATATGTTATGATTCGAGCAGGTGCAACGCATGTTCAGGTATCAATTTTTATAATATAACTCGTGTAGTATTGAGATTTATGTTGTTGATATACATTGTGATGTATTGTTGAGTTGTGGATGTATTGTTAGGATGGTTTGGTGATTCTCTAGCAGGTGGATAGGCCAAATCACAAAGGAAACTCTGTCAAAATATTTGGAAAATTTGGGACTTAGAAAAGATTTCTGTCACCTAAAGAGAGTAGGCTTAACTGTGGTATGTGTATAAATGCAAGAATTGCAGAAGAGTTAAGGTCTTTGATGATTCGAGTCTTTGTCAAGCTTGTAAATGACTTGAGTTAAATCTCACTATAACATTGTGGCATCATTTAAGTAAGAATGACATAGGTGGCTAAAAGTGCTTTGATGTATGGCTCCGAGCCAAGTTGGGGAATTTGTTATTGACTAACTGATTGCACTGTTGTGTGCTATGTTGGTTCTGTCTCTAAGTATGTTGGGAAAATTCTGATAAAGGTTATGGTGCTTCGTAGATGTGAAGAGATCCTAGGATGATTTGAATTGCTGTTGGTAAAGAATGTTTGGTGTATAGGAAAGAAAGATAGCTAAATGCATCTGTATGTAATCATGTTCTGCGGTGCCAGAGTTCTAACAAGGCACGAGTGGTTCTGTTTAATAAGACAGTTGAATTATAATTGAATAAGGGTGAATGACGCCCGAGAATAGTCCTGCGGTGTTCAAGGTTTTGCTTATAACAGTCAGGTGTCGTAAGATTGGGTATGTGGCTAAAGATGATGTTTTTGTTAAAAGGGATCAAGACTTGTGTAATGATATGTGAATGATGATATTCTATGTATCTATATTGAAGATTAATGATAACGAATTCAAAAAAATAAATCGCAAGAAGTTCTTCAAAACAAGTATTGTAGAATGTGGTACTTCTAGGAAACATTGAGAGAGTATTCAGCAGCCTGTAAGCCTTTGACCGTGTAGTCTTGTGTATGAGTCTCGTGTGGTAACATGAGTTGAGATATTGTAGTGCTACAGTAAAGGCTAATACTAAGTTAAAGATGATTCAGAAAGGAAATTGGGATAATGGAGCAACTTATTAATAAACTGAAACGGTATGATAGGGATACAATTATTTCCTGGTATGTGTTCGAAGTAATGAGTCTTGAAGCTATGGTGCGACTAAGCTCTTGAGTGCTGGCAGTTGCGTAGTTCGATGTGGGTAAAAAGACTCAGTCCTGACAGTTAAACTTATGCAATGGATTGGGAGAAAGAGTTTGTGATATGTTCTACCGTGATTTGAAAGTGAGTATATTCCTATCGGTATGAGAGGCATGGAATGTGTAATGATATTTCTTCTATATGGGATCATGAAGGTCCTTGACTAGTAGAGTGCGTCGATGTTTGCGGCGTAGGAAAAGGATAGAAGTTTCCATGTTATCTCAGTGTGGTATGGTATATGCAATGTGATATGGAAAGTTGGTAATGGCATGTTCAAGGCTTTGAGATCAGTTCATAATACGGGAAGGCAAAAAAAAAATTATTGAGCAGCGCAGGCAGCTGCAGGTTATCTGAGAATCAATCTTTCTGGTGATAAGGAAAATCGTACTGCTATTCTAGTGATTTGGCAGAGTATATGATCAAAAAGGGCAAGGTAATGTAAACTGATAATGTCCAGCGGTATTGTGGTATCCTCTTGTTGGATTGACAGTAATGATTGAGTTGTTGATGGTATAGGGAAATTTCTAAATGACTTTCGTGGTATGAATGGATGCTTGATGTGTGTTATGTGTTCGTACAGTGGAGTGTGGGATCAGGCATAGTGATTCATGTGTTATATAGGTAATGGAGACTAGAAGTTCTCGTAATCCGCCTATGTAGTGGTTGTATATCGAGTGTATCGGCATCATTTAGCGATTATTGGAAATTGGAAGCCCTAGTGGCTCTCTCTTAGCTTGATATGATGAATTTGGGTTATGAAACTTGATTGCAGACTAGTTGTAATAAGTCAGGTTGCCTAGACTAATGTGATATGGACTATAGCAGAGTGCATCAGAGTATGCTCCAATAGGGTAGTTGTACCCAGGACCAGGGGACGGCTGGTAGGTATTGCTTTGTCAGTGGGGCCTTCGTGACGGATATCAGTGCACAAGTTTCTACCATTAATTCAGTTTCGGTATTGGGGAACTTTGTCGGATGTGTATCTTGTGGCCGAGCTTAAGGCTATATATGTTTGTTATAATGAGCAATCTGACTCGGTGTGCATTTCTTTTTGTGAGAGTTTTGCATGGATCGGGTGGCACGCCACCACGGGTTATTTGGATCGGGTGGCACGCCGCCACAGGTATGGTATCTGGATCGGGTGGCACGCCGCCATGGGTATGTCATTTTGAGCAGGTTGCACGCCGCAACCGTGTAATATAAAGCATAGTTTTTTTTTCTATAGGTTACCTTGCGTACTATACTTCCTAGTCTCTAAGGAAAGTCAGTGGTGGATGTCGCTTGGCGAATGGCGCATTGGTTATGTCCTTACAAGATTTGATGGCGTACATTAATTGTTTCACCGTGGGTGAGATTGATCGCTTGAGTTCAGGCTTAAATCTGTGCGTGGCTGACTATTTTGAGCATGGTGACTTGAGGTGCTTCAGGAGTAATAGTATTTGGATGGAATCATGGATTGTGGCAAGGCCACGTGAAGTTATGACCTTTCGAGGAGAATTCAGGTACTCTATTTCTATAATGCGAGACTGGATCTTAGTACGGAGGAATTGAATTACAACTTTTGTGTTTGAGTTAGTTGTCATGATTTGAGCATGTTCAGACGTTTCTTATTGGAGCCTGTGTTGTGCTCATCGTGGCTTAGACCAGTGTTGAGCTGTCATATCACCAGTGCGATGTGTTATAATCGAAATGATCGTTGGAGCCATTAATGAGTTCGGGCATATGTGATTTCAGCTGGTTTCAAATGTAATATTGAGGTTTAGCTCCGAAATCTATTATGGTATCAGTTAAAAGGGAAATGGAATCATGCATGGATGACCTGAGAAATGGATTCGATATATCGCGTGTTTCAGGTGCCGTGGGCAGTATATGAAGATATTGGAACATGACTTTAGCTAAGGAGAAAGGTTTTTCAGTAATATTTGGTTATCGTGGGAAATTGTTGCGATTAGAGGTCATCGTCTCGAGCGATTGGGTTATTTGGTACACCATAAGATCTCACCCGGAGTGGCGAGTATGGGCTATTACAGCTGGTTCGGGTGTATTCTGAGTATAGACGTGGGAGTCGGATTTGGTATTTGATTTCGGAAAGTGCAATGTGGTCTATGGTTCAGATGGACTGCGGAAGTTCAGCTATAGTGTGTTATTGGACTTATGATAGATAGGGTGACGTGGTACCACCCCGAATATATGCTTGACAAGGTCATTCAGCTATTGGGTTGCTTCTAGTACAACTCTGGGTACGCTCGAGGACGAGCGTTTTTTAAGTTGGGGAGAATGTAACGACCCGACCCGTCGTTATGGGAGTTATCACCCCGTTTTCTTCATTTAACACTTCAATATGCTAATTTATATGTGTTCGGAAAGTTAGAATGTCACGACCCTAGTTCACCAATCGTGAACATGTCGTGATGGCACCCAGTCACCACGACTAGGTAAGCCTAACACGTTGCGGAATATACAAGCTTATGCACATTTAATAAGAATTAGCGGGAATGAGATAAAAAGGAATGTAATCCGTGTCGCTTGGCACATACACCCGTCAAATACACTGTATGAAACACTACCAAGACCCGGAATCCCACGGGTAACACAGACTAAAAGAGAACATACAACTGTAGCTCTATGTATAAAGAGTATCTAACAACGGAATGAAGGAAAAACATCTACTAGCACTAGAATAGAAGGAAGGCCTCCGGATCCGCGGACGGAGTAGATCATACCTCGAGGTCTCCCAAAGCGCTGCTGAATCACCTGGATGAGCCTGACCTGATGTACCTGGATCTGCACAACAAAATGTGCAGAAGAGTAGCATGAGTACACCACAGCGGTACTCAGTAAGTGCCAAGCCTAACCTCGATGGAGTAGTGATGAGGAAGGTCAGTGCCCTACTGAGGGAACAATAATATAATGAGGATAACAATAATAAGCAGTTTAAATAATAATGAATCTGAAATGACAACAGTAAAGTGATTTCTGCAACCGTCTACGATTTAAGCTAGCAGCAAGTAAATAACTCAATAAAAACTCAATCAGCAAGTCCAGGACCTGGGGAATTGAACCCACAGTCCCACTCTATAATCGACAGTCCAGGAGCTACGGGAATTTAACCCGCAGTCCCAATAACGGTATCTCCGGGTCTCCGGGAATCGAACCCGCAGCCCATGTCTCAATACCTCAGGATGTATCTCAATGATCTCAGGATCTCCGGGAATCGAACCCGCAGTCCGTATCTCAATAATATATCATTGTGTATCAATATCTCAGGATCTCCGGGAATCGAACCCGCAGTCCGTATCTCAATAATATATCCATAAACTCCGGGTCTCCGGGAATCGAACCCGCAGCCCTTGGATTTCCGGGAATTGAACCCGCAGTCCACGAACAATAGCAAAGCCGGGTCTTTGGGAATCAAACCCACAGCCCTGGGATCTCCGGGAATTGAACCCGCAGTCCACCAACACAACAAATAAAGAAAACGCACACAGAAAACAAAATATGCTTAACTACAACTTCACCGAGGACTAGTGCCAACCACTATCAAGAAGTTCAAGTAGGACAATTAGGCAATTAGACAGATAAATCCTACCTAATCATGCTTCCCTAACGAATACCAGGTAAATGTCACAATTTAATAAATTAAGAACAGGAATATCACGAATTAGACAATTCAAGTAAAGTGAGTTACAACAACTAGCGCATGTACACGCCCGTCACCTCGCGTACAAGGCATTTAAACTATCACATAATATCCTAGGGGTAAAGGTTCCCCCACACGAGGTTAGACAAGCCACTTACCTCGACTCCGGTACAAAACCGCCAAGAGACAACTCCCTTGCTGCGAATGTCGGCCTCGACAGGTGTAGTATCCGATAAAAATCAATAGAATCACATCAAAATAGGCCAATTGGGCATTACCCAATCAAAACAACTCAAAATACACCAAAACCCACAAGTTGCCAAAACCCGACTTCCGGAACTGTTCTCGAAAAATTACGGAAGTTATATATTCAGGTTCCTTATCTCAACACGAGTCCGTGCATATAAAATTTATCGAAATCGGACTTCATTTACCCATTCAAATCGAAGGTTTTCTAACATTTAGGCCTAGGGCTCAAACCGTCCATTAATCCTCCATTAACAGCGAAATAATTACGAATTTTATGATAAACTAACGAATTAAGGTCAAGAAACTTACCCCCGATGATTTCCCGATGATAACCCAGCGTTTCCCCTTCAATATCCTCTCTTGGAGTTCAAAAATGGCGTTTTTTGTGTGATAGGCCGCGTCTGAAATATTTTTGGACTTAAAGTCACTGCCAGGGCACTTTTTCGCTTTTGCGGATAATTTTCACATAGGCGGGACCGCTTTTGCGGTTCTATTTCCGCTTTTGCGGTTCCGCATCCGCGGTCAAATTCCGCTTCTGCGGTTCTGATAGACACCAGCACTTTTCTCGGCACGGAAATGAGCATAACTTCCTCATACGATGTCCAAATTCGACGATTCTTTTTGCTATGGCTCCGAAATTACGATACGGATCTAATAGTTCAAACAAAACTGAATTTGGAGATCATTTACCTAATATGGTACCCCTTTATGTTCAAAGAAGCAAAGGTTGAAACATCAAATAAGAGCGTGATCACAACCCGAAACACACCCGAGGCCCCCGGACCCCAATCAATCATACCAACCAATCCCAAAACACATTAAGGACTTTCTTGAGGCCTCAAACCACATCAAACAACTCTAAAACCATGAATTACACCCCGATTCAAATTTTATGAACTTTGAAGTTTCCAACTTCTATTTCCGATGCCGAAACCTATCAAATCGCATCCGATTGACTTCAAATTTTGCACACACGTCCAAAATGATATATCGAAGTTACGGAAACTTTCGGAATTCCATTCTGACCCTCGGATCAAAATCTCACCTATCGACCGAAATTCGCCAAAATACTAACTTTACCAATTCAAGCTTAATTCTACACCGGTCATCACAAAAATATTACGGACACACTCCTAAGTCCCAAATAACCTAACGAAGCTATCCAAACCATAAGATTTGCATTTTGAGTCCGATATCAAAATTTCCACTTCCGGTCAAATTTTCTCAAAAACCTTCAATTTTCTATCTTTAGCCAAACGACTCCAAAATGACCCATGGACCTCCGAATTCACTTCCGATCGCGCTCCCAAATCCAGAATAACCATACTGAGCTACTCCCAGTCTCGGAATCCCAAACGGACATCAATAACACTAAAATGCATTTTAAGCCAAATTGAAGCAATTTCTTCTAAAATGCTATCTTCCATAATATGCGCCAAAACGCTCTCGGGTTATCCAAAACCCGATCCAGGCATACGCCCAAGTCCGAAATCATCATATAAACCCGTTGGAACCTTCAAATCTCAATTTTGAGGTCGTATACTCAAAATTCCAATCCTAGTTCATTTCTTCAATTTTAAGCTTTGGAAATGAGAAATTTTCATTTAAATTTGACTCCAAACTTCTTGAATTTTAATTCTGACCATACACACAAGTCAATATACTTGAGATGAAGTTGCTCATGGCCTCAAACTGCTGAATGACTCGCCGTATCTCAAAACGACCGGTTGGGTCGTTACAATCTCCCCCACTTAAACATACGTTCGTCCTCGAACGTGCTAAGAACTACACTGAAGTAGTCTGAAATCACTGGTTTAACATCTCATGCAACTTCCTTTGCTTCCATAACTCATTTGAGCACATTAGCTCGATAACTCTATAGATATACTCCTTTATTCAAGTAAATAAGCAATTAGACCCAATTCCAACATCCGGAATTTCCTACCTAGCATGTTTCCATCATACGACCACAATATCATTTTTCACACGCTGTACCCATACATGTCTGCATAACTTTGTTGAATTCACACTTTGCATCACTTTACTCATGGGACCACAATAATATTCCTTAAATATAATAGTCCAAATTCCACAAATCTGATGCTCTCATTGCATCTCATGACCTACATGGGTCTTGCTCTAGCTTTTACAACACCGATACGACAGAAGAGATGTGCAGGAATTCATATTTAATTGCCAAGTCAACAAATCATTCAGTCTATACTTCTAACAAGATCCATTACCTTGTCCTAAACCAGAGAATGATCTTTTTCTCTATAATATACTTCATATAATCAGTTTGCACTGACCCCAAATCCCATAACCTCATCTCACCCAGTACGAACTGCTCAGGCGATAAGCCACCTCAGACATAATCAAAAGTCCTACAAGATGACACAATGTGCCAGTAGGCTACTAATTCGTACGTGATACAAAAGGAAGGCGAACACTAGAGAGAACTATTCAACTCTCACATTAACATGGACCTCCTCACAAAATAGGAAACAGAACACATAAAAGTAATTATAGACACTGAAATAAACATCACACCGTTGCGGCGTGCAACCCGATCCCAACAATATAACCATGGCGGCGTGCCACCCGATCCCAACAATATAACCATGGCGGCGTGCCACCCGATCCAAACAATATAACCATGGCGGCTTGCCACACGATCCAAACAATATAACCATGGCGGCGTGCCACCCGATCCCTGTATAAAACTCACACAAGGAGCCATACGTCGAGCTGAATAGCTCATCACATCAAAATGCTGAATATCGATCATAAGCATACTAAGGTGCATGATATGAGTCACAAGGAAACATATAGCGCCATAGGCTACAAACTCAAGCACAACTGAGGTGCGATATAAGATCTGAGTCTCGAGAGCCATCATGCTCATATAACATCACCGCTGAGCGGAACCTCAACACATAAGGAACTTACCAAGCCATCTCACACTCATACGGCGCAATATATCTTTACATGAATTAACTAACCGCGAAATAAGACCGCGACTATCCCTCCACAAAGGGCGCATTGCTGGAAGAAACACAACCGGCCTGATGCAAGGCTCACTTCCACATTTAAATCTATCCACCGACCTTAAGTCTATCCTGGCCGTGCCAAGCTAAATCAATAATATTTCACAGGTCTATAACCCAATAAGCAAAGTGCCCTCCAACATAAATTCTCAATTGAATGATATCACCAAAATCCTCATACTTGGTTTAAATTTCTAACCAATCAAGTGACTACAAGTCACACCTATACAATCTTCTTGTGGGTCAAGCTCCCACTATCTTCCGAATAATTAAACGGGCTTGCACATTCAACCCACCAGCTGCACTAACACTGAAAAGCGATCAGGAGTCCTTAACCGGGATGCAAAGCCTTTCTCACAGAACACCAATCTCAAATGATACTAATGTTAGTACCCATCTTACTTAAAACACTGAAACTCCTTTCCTGCTCATCCGAGCTCTTTATATCACATTCATTGACCAAATTGTGACCTTGGTCCTTACTTCAAATTTCATACTACTCACTGCACATCATGTGCCGATATATGATAGACACAATATCCATCATAGCTCTAGAACTGATGATAGGCTAATACTCCATCACAAAAGTGTCACGCCCCAAATCGAGGGACATGACCGGCGCCTGACCGGGTTGCCCCAGTCAAGCGGACCTGGGTGCTTTTCATTCCCACGCGTTACCCCTGTGATGACTGCTTCTCATTAACCAAATATATTACTAATCATAATTGATTTCATATTAAACAAATAAAACGATACGAGTGATTCATTAACAAGATTTCAATTTTTACAACGCCCGACATAACACAATATATACATAATACTCTGGAGTCCCACAGCTTACATGTCTACAGAGCCTCTAGGATACAAAAAGGGAAATACAATACTTGCCGGTAACAAGGCTCCGGCTATACCTTACAAAACCAAAATGAAATCTAAACCGAGTGGCATGAACCACACAAGGCCCCGAGGAAGAAAGGGGCTCACCAAAAACGGGCAGTGGAGGATGAAAGATACTACTGCCGATGAGCTGAAGTGCCTGCTACCGATCCACCTACAATCATGACACGAATGTAGCGCCCCCGGCAAAAGGGACGTCAGTACACTTGAATTGTACTGGTATGTATGGACAAACTTTGTTCCAAGTAAACTCAAGCCATTAAATTACATCAACAATTAATTAAGCCAGCCAACCATGTTTCCACATTTTCATCATTTCAAATAATTCTCACACAAAGCACTTTCTACAATCAACCAATTTAACAATAACCAATCAATCACGTAAAGCGCAAGTAGTCAAACAAAGGGGCAATCAGTGCCCCACAGGTTGCAAACTCTCCTGCCGTCTCCTTTCACAATTTCACATTATTGATTTATGTATCAATTTTCAATAGCGATTTCGATCGCTTTCCATCCTTATTGCCCCCGACCACCCTTATTACCTCGGCCACCCTTATCACCCCAACCCACACCTTATTTCACCACGTTGCGGCGCGCAACACGACCCCGCCTTACGGTTGAAAACACAACAATTTCAAACAGCAGATAAGGTACTACACACAATTTCAACAAGTTCAAATAAGCAACTTACACATTGGTTCATGTTCTCAATTTCTTCTCAATTCAATATCACAACCATGTTACAATATTTCCACAATTCAGGTGTTTCATCTCTTTCCAAAAGGAACCATATATGCCATAACAACAATTTTCCTCAGTTCTTTACCAATTTCAATTCCTTTGTCATCTTTCGATTCATATTTCAAACCATACCAAATGTAGTTCAATCATCAATTGTATACCCAACAATGATATCGAAAAATCACATAAAATCTCTCAAATTAACACATGCCAAACAATTTCACACATATGGGCGATTTTACAAGAATCAAAATTAGCCTTACATACCTGGTGATGAGTTTTCTTCCGTTAACTTCCTACTTTATGCTTACCCAAGCTATCTTACTCTTGCCAACCTCGTTCTTGAAGACTCTTACTTCTACTCACTTCTTTTTACTAGAAATCAAGTTCAATAATCATGCATGAGTGTAAAAATTCTATTTTTAAAAGCTATTATATGCAAACCTCTCTTTACCCAATTAAAACTGAAAATCAAAGAAAATAGTTAGGGTTTTTACCTTGAAAATATTGGGGAAGTTGAATCCTTGCCCTAGGATCCCTTGGAATTAAGTAGTTGGAACAATCTTTGAAGATGAAGAACTTCTCTCTCTAAAAACCCTCTCTTCTCTCTCTAATTTTGGTGAGATGATATGATAAAAATGAAGAAGAAGGTGTTATATTAAAGAAGAGATCGGGTCAAAATGTTACAAAAATCTGGGCCGGGGTCAAATTCTGCGGTCACTATGCGGACCGCATGTTGATTCTGCGGTCGCAAAAGTGCACCGCAGATTGACATGCGATCGCATATCGACCGCACATTTGACACGGATTTGGGCAACTCTCTGGAACGATTTGCGGTCAGAATGCGGTCCGCATGTCAGGTTTGCGGTCGCATTCTTGACCGCACATTTGACACTTTTTCGGAAAAATTATTTCTCTACATTTTTGAAACTTAAATCATTACCAAGGGTCTACGCATTCCTAACACATTATTCGGACGCATTCCTAACACATTATTCGGACCATGACACCACAGCTACTAGGTTTTATGCACAAAAATTTTACGGGGCCTTACATCCTCCCCCCTTAAGATCATTCGTCCTCGAATGAGGATTTTGAAATAAATGAGTTTTGAAAGACATGATATGCAAGCTATCAAAATTTTGACTAACTCTTATATTTTAGAAAAATTTCGCCAGAGTTTCCTTTGTATTATGGACATATCCACCTGTCTGAGGGCCCCCGAAACACATTACCAAACAACAATACACAAATACAACACTTTTCACAACTGGTATACACTTTCTTACCTCAACGAATGCACATATTCTATCACATTGTTACAATTGCACATAAACTAGTCACTTCAATGAATTCCTACCTTATTTAACCATTTTAACACACCATGTACACTTAACAAACCATTACCAATCTACACTTACTATTAGTTGTTTATTAAACACGTAAATCTTTATAAGGCTTTCATTTGTCAAGAACGGTTCAAATGACCCAAGGTAACAACACATTTAACTCATTACAAATAAAGGAGACTTTACTAATACTAAGAGGGAAACAACTTAGGCCAGATGACAGTTACTAGGAGTAGGAGGGTCACCTAATTTCTTCTAGGCTTGATCAAACAAATGGGGGTACTTCTCTTTCATCTCTTTTTCTCGCTTCCCATGTGGCCTCCTCAACTTGTTGACTTCGCCACAATACTTTAACAGAGGCAACTTCCTTATTTCTCAACTTACGGACTTGCCTATCAAGAATGGCAACTGGAACTTCTTCATATGACAAATCTTCATTAACCTCTATAGCTTCGACCGGCATGATGGTGGATGGATCTCCAATCACTTTCTTCAACATGGACACATGGAATATCGGGTGCACTGATGACATCTCAGGAGGCAACTCTAGCCTATAAGCAACTTGACCAATCCTTTGAACGATCCGATAAGGCCCGACATACCTAGGACTCAATTTTCCTTTCTTCCCGAATCGCATGACTCCCTTCATAGGAGATACCCTCAAGAACACCCAATCATCGACTTGAAACTCCAAATCCCTTCGACGAACGTCCGCATAGGACTTTTGACGACTCTGTGCTGTTTTCATTCTCTCCTGAATAACCTTGACCTTTTCCATAGCTTCGTACACCATATCCGGCCCTAGCAATTCCGCTTCACCTACCTCAAACCACCCGATTGGCGATCTACATCTTCTCCCGTACAATGCCTCAAATGGGGCCATCTGAATGCTAGCATGATAGCTGTTATTGTAAGCAAATTCTATCAGTGGCAAGTGTTCATCCCAATTACCTTTAAAATCTAAGACACAAGCCCGCAACATATCTTCAAGCGTCTGAATGGTCCGCTCGGCCTGACCGTCGGTCTGTGGATGGAAAGTTGTGCTGAGATTCACCCGAGTTCCCAAACCTTGCTGAAACTTCTTCTAAAAGTTAGCTGTGAACTGAGCCCCGCGATCCAAGATAATAGAAAGTGGAGTGCCATGAAGCCTTACTATCTCCTTGATGTACAACCTTGCATATTGCTCCGCAGTATCAGTGGACTTGACAGGCAGGAAGTGAGCTGATTTGGTGAGTCGATCCACTATCACCCATATTGAGTCGAACTTACGCGGAGTGCGAGGTAACCCCACTACGAAATCCATATTGATCATCTCCCATTTCCACCTTGGTATTTCTATAAGCTCAGTTAATCCACCAGGCCGTTGATGCTCGGCCTTCACTTGTTGACAGTTCGGACATTTAGCTACAAAGCTTGCTACATCTCTTTTCATACCGTTCCACCAATAATTCTCCTTGAGGTCATGATACATTTTCGTTGAACCAGGGTGCACAGAATACCTGGAAGTATGAGCCTCTGCCATCAATCTCTCCCGAAGCTCGTCCACATCCGGAACACATAGCCTATCTTGACACCGCAATACACCATCTTTGCTGCTGAGTACAAATGCTGAGGTCTTGTCATTCATGACCGCTTCCTTCACCCAAACCAATGCTGGATCCATGAACTGTTTTTCCTTGATTTCCGCGACCAATGATGATTCTGCTCCATTATGCACCAAGATATCTCCCTCGTCTGACGCCGAAATACGAACCCCCAAGCTGGCTAATTGGTAGACCTCTCGAGCCAGGGGTCTCCTGATCCACACCCAAATGAGCCAAACTACCCATGGATTTCCGACTAAGAGCGTCGGCTACCACATTTGCCTTCCCTGGATGGTACAATATGTCCATATCATAGTCCTTGAGTAGTTCTAACCATCGCCGCTGTCTCAGATTCAGCTCTTTCTGCTTGAACAAATACTGGAGGCTCTTGTGGTCTGAAAACACATCTACATGAACCCCATAAAGATAGTGTCGCCATATTTTCAAGGCAAACACAACAGCTGCAAGTTCCAAATCATGCGTCGGATAATTCTTCTCATGATTCTTGAGTTGCCTGGAAGCGTAAGATATGACTTTCCCGTGCTCGCATCAATACACATCCCAAACCAACCCCGGAGGTATCACAATAAACTACAAATCCCTCTCTGCCTTCCGGCAAGGCCAATACCGGTGCCGAGGTCAATCTTGACTTCAGTTCTTGGAAACTTTTCTCACATGCTTCGGACCACCGGAACTTAACTGCTTCCGCGTCAATTTAGTCAATGGGGAGGCGAGGGTTGAGAATCCCTCTACAAACCTCCGATAGTACCCGGCCAGACCCAAAAAGCTGCGAATCTCTGTCGGGGTCGTGGGTCTAGGCCAATCTTTCACTGCCGCAATCTTCTGAGGATCCACCATAATTCCCTCACTGGAAATAACATGCCCTAGAAAAGCTACGGACTCCAACCAAAACTCACATTTTGAGAACTTGGCATACAATTGATGCTCAAGAAGGGTCTGCAATGCTGCTCCGAGGTGAACGGCATGATCTTCCCTGCTCCGAGAGTAGATGAGAATATCGTCAATGAATACAATCACAAAGGAATCTAGGAATGGCTTGAAAACCCGATTCATAAGGTCCATGAAAGTTGTTGGGGCGTTGGTTAGCCCAAAAGACATAACCAAAAACTCAAAGTGACCATAACGAGTTCTGAAGGCGGTTTTAGGAATATCCTGCTCCCTGATTATCAACTGGTGGTACCCAGACCGTAAATCAATCTTTGAGAAGAACCTCGCTCCCTGCAATTGGTCAAACAGATCATCCACTCGAGGCAATGGATATTTATTCTTAATGGTGACTTTGTTAAGCTGCCGATAATCAATACACATTCGAAGTGACCCATCCTTCTTTCTGACAAAGAGAACCGGAGCACCCCATGGCGACACACTCGGTCGGATGAACCCTTTCTCTAATAAATCCCTCAACTGCTCCTTTAACTCCCTTAACTCTGCTGGCGCCATTCTGTAAGGTGGAATGGATATTGGCTGAGTATCTGGCATTACATCGATCCCAAAATCAATCTCCCTATCCGGCGGGATGCCTGGAAGCTCATCTGGAAACACTTCAGGAAATTCATTCACAATTGGCACGGACTCGAGGGTAGGCACCTCCGAGGTGGTGTCCGTTACCCGAACCAGGTGATAGATACACCCTTTCTTAATCATCTTCGAAGCCTTAAGGTAGGAAATAAACCTACCCCTTGGCACCACACCATTTCCTCTCCATTCAATGACTGGCTCGTTAGGGAACTCGAGCCTCATAACTCTCGTCCGACAGTCAAGCTTGGCAAAGCACGAATAGAGCCAATCCATCCCCATAATTACATCAAAATCTACCATCCCAAGCTCAATAAGATCAGTTGTGGTATCACGACCACCCACTGTAACAACACAATTCCTATAGACTCGTGAGGCTGTAATAGAATCACCAATAGGAGTCGACACAGAGAACGGCTCATGAAGCTGTTCGGGTTCTACCCCAAATCTCGAAGCAATGAACGGGGTGACATAAGACAAGGAAGACCCCGGATCAATGAGGGCATAACAATCAATATTCTGTACAGACAAGATACATGTGGCAACATCTGGAGAAGCCTCAGCACTCTGGCAGCCACTCAATGCATAAAATCGGCTAGGTCCACCCCTACCATGAGCTCCACCCCCAACTGCACCACGTCCCGCTGATGATGGAGGACGCGCTGATGATGTAGCAACCGAAGAACCGGATGACCGAGCAGATCCCCTACCCATACCCTGACAGGGTGCACGGCAGTCCCTCTGAATGTGACCTCTCACCCCACACCTGAAACATTTCGGCATGTCAAGGTAGCAGGTCTCTGTATGAAATCTCCCACACTTGGGGCATGTAGGTCTCCCCTGCTGCTGGGATCTCACCCCAGGATGACCAGACTGACGAGACCTCCTGCTGTCTGAACCAGGTCTCGAGTAACTGCCCTGCTGATGACCGTGCACGGATGGCGGTGCACTCGCGGAGGACTGAGCATATGACTGGGATGGCCCTGATGACCCCTTCCCCGGAAGTGATCTCCCTGAACGACCCATTGACCGGGCCCTGCTGCTACTTTCTCTTTCTGCACGAATCTTCAATTTCCTGGCCTCTGTGGCCCGAGCAAACCCCACAATCCTCCCATAGTTCATGTCTGAGTGCAAAGCTGCTGTGGCGGCCTCATTCACCACCAAAGGGCTAAGGCCCCGAACAAACCGTCGAACCCGGGCATCCATGGTCGACACTAAATGAGGAGCGTACTTGGACAACCTTACGAACTCCATGCGATACTCCCAAACACTCATACTGCCCTGTTTGAGAACCTCGAACTCAGTGGCACGGGCCTGCCATTGCCTCAGCAGGTAAGAAGTGGTCCATAAATGCATCCACGAACTCATCCCATCCGGCCGGAGGGCTCCCTTCCTCACGGGAATCCTCCCACATTTCGAACCATGAACGTGCCGCTCCCTTCAGCCTGTAAGAGGCCAACTCTACCCCCTCTATATCTGTAGCCTTCATCACTCGAGGGTCTTGTATATCTCATCAAGGAATTCCTGTGGGTCAGCCTCTGGATCGGTACCTGAAAATTCTGGAGGGGCCAATCACAAGAACTGGTGGACTCTGGAGCCAAAGGAATCTCCCTGTCCGCTGGAGGATGCAGGGGCATCATGGGATCTCTGGGCCTGGGCAGCCACTAACTGTGTTAACATATGGATGGCTCCCCTAAGTTCTTCATTAGAGATACCAGAGCCCGAAGCGGGAACTGTATCTGAGTCAGGAACACTGGCAGGAGGAATGATGGCATCCTCTGCCGCAGCTGGAATAGGGACACTTGGGTTTTTAACAGATGGGCCAGGCAAATTCGGGATCGGTGGGTCATTCTCTCCCACTGCATCGGGTACATGATTAACAGCCGTACTTGGGCCGGCATTGGCCCTAAGGCCGAGTCTAGCCTTCTTCTTAGGTGCCATATTCTGAAAATTTGGGAACAAGGCACGAATTAGACACAGATATCTCCACATTACACTTTACCGCACGATATAGATTATCAAAGAAGTAGGTAAATTCCTAATTGCCCGTGTAGCCCCCTACTTATATGATGTGGTCGACAACACACCTATAAGAAGGGCACTACTAGACACGGCTCCGAGACATCCTAGGACACTTTAAAACCTTAAGCTCTGATACCAAGTTTGTCACGCCCCAAATCGAGGGACATGACCGGCGCCTGACCGGGTTGCCCCAGTCAAGCGGACCTGGGTGCTTTTCATTCCCACGCGTTACCCCTGTGATGATTGCTTCTCATTAACCAAATATATTACTAATCATAATTGATTTCATATTAAACAAATAAAACGATACGAGTGATTCATTAACAAGATTTCAATTTTTACAATGCCCGACATAACACAATATATATACATAAGACTGGAGTCCCACAGTTTACATGTCTACGGAGCCTCTAGGATACAAAAAGGGAAATACAATACTTGCCGGTAACAAGGCTCCGGCTATACCTTACAAAACCAAAATGAAATCTAAACCGAGTGGCATGAACCACACAAGGCCCCGAGGAAGAAAGGGGCTCACCAAAAACGGGCAGTGGAGGATGAAAGATACTACTGCCGATGAGCTGAAGTGCCTGCTACTGATCCACCTACAATCATGACACGAATGTAGCGCCCCCGGCAAAAAGGGACGTCAGTACACTTGAATTGTACTGGTATGTATGGACAAACTTTGTTCCAAGTAAACTCAAGCCATTAAATTACATCAACAATTAATTAAGCCAGCCAACCATGTTTCCACATTTTCATCATTTCAAATAATTCTCACACAAAGCACTTTCTACAATCAACCAATTTAACAATAACCAATCAATCACGTAAAGCGCAAGTAGTCAAACAAAGGGGCAATCAGTGCCCCACAGGTTGCAAACTCTCCTGTTGTCTCCTTTCACAATTTCACATTATTGATTTATGTATCAATTTTCAATAGCGATTTCGATCGCTTTCCATCCTTATTGCCCCTGACCACCCTTATTACCTCGGCCACCCTTATCACCCCAACCCAAACCTTATTTCACCACGTTGCGGCGCGCAACACGACCCCGCCTTACAGTTGAAAACACAACAATTTCAAACAGCAGATAAGGTACTACACACAATTTCAACAAGTTCAAATAAGCAACTTACACATTGGTTCATGTTCTCAATTTCTTCTCAATTCAATATCACAACCATGTTACAATATTTCCACAATTCAGGTGTTTCATCTCTTTCCAAAAGGAACCATATATGCCATAACAACAATTTTCCTCAGTTCTTTACCAATTTCAATTCCTTTGTCATCTTTCGATTCATATTTCAAACCATACCAAATGTAGTTCAATCATCAATTGTATACCCAACAATGATATCGAAAAATCACATAAAATCTCTCAAATTAACACATGCCAAACAATTTCACACATATGGGCGATTTTACAAGAATCAAAATTAGCCTTACATACCTCTGGTGATGAGTTTTCTTCCGTTAACTTCCTACTTTATGCTTACCCAAGCTATCTTACTCTTGCCAACCTCGTTCTTGAAGACTCTTACTTCTACTCACTTCTTTTTACTAGAAATCAAGTTCAATAATCATGCATGAGTGTAAAAATTCTATTTTTAAAAGCTATTATATGCAAACCTCTCTTTACCCAATTAAAACTGAAAATCAAAGAAAATAGTTAGGGTTTTTACCTTGAAAATATTGGGGAAGTTGAATCCTTGCCCTAGGATCCCTTGGAATTAAGTAGTTGGAACAATCTTTGAAGATGAAGAACTTCTCTCTCTAAAAACCCTCTCTTCTCTCTCTAATTTTGGTGAGATGATATGATAAAAATGAAGAAGAAGGTGTTATATTAAAGAAGAGATCGGGTCAAAATGTTACAAAAATCTGGGCCGGGGTCAAATTCTGCGGTCACTATGCGGACCGCATGTTGATTCTGCGGTCGCAAAAGTGCACCGCAGATTGACATGCGATCGCATATCGACCGCACATTTGACACGGATTTGGGCAACTCTCTGGAACGATTTGCGGTCAGAATGCGGTCCGCATGTCAGGTTTGCGGTCGCATTCTTGACCGCACATTTGACACTTTTTCGGAAAAATTATTTCTCTACATTTTTGAAACTTAAATCATTACCAAGGGTCCGAACCGCGGCTCGCAAGCTCGCCGCGAAGAATTCTACGCATTCCTAACACATTATTCGGACCATGACACCACAACTACTAGGTTTTATGCACAAAAATTTTACGGGGCCTTACATCCTCTCCCCCTTAAGATCATTCGTCCTCGAATGAGGATTTTGAAATAAATGAGTTTTGAAAGACATGATATGCAAGCTATCAAAATTTTGACTAACTCTTATATTTTAGAAAAATTTCGCCGGAGTTTCCTTTGTATTATGGACATATCCACCTGTCAGAGGGCCCCCGAAACACATTACCAAACAACAATACACAAATACAACACTTTTCACAACCGGTATACACTTTCTTACCTCAACGAATGCACATATTCTATCACATTGTTACAATTGCACATAAACTAGTCACTTCAATGAATTCTACGCATTCCTAACACATTATTCGGACCATGACACCACAGCTACTAGGTTTTATGCACAAAAATTTTACGGAGCCTTACAAAAAGACCTTCCATTTAACTCAGTACAGGAGAGCTATAACAACATATGGCGAATTCTCATAGCCATCGAATATGCCAATATCTAAGTAGTGGTCCAAACCACCATAACCCTTCCGAGATATGCCTACTCGTAACAGGCCCTTAACAGAAGAATACTTCAGAATAACATCAATCACTGCGGCCGACAAGTCTCAAATGCACCGCCACAAATCACATGCATAACTCGATCACGTTGCATGAACCGATCATTGACATCAATATGCCAACTCAGCTATGGCTAATCAATCTACTTCCTTCTAGTTTATCCTGGATTGCCTTAGAAATGTTAATATCTCCCTTCAATACCTAACTTATTCCAACCGCACTCACCCCGAGTGACCTTAAATCATAAGGCCATGCTATCTCCAGAACGACAACCATTTCATGTCTCTCAAATACTACACCACAAGTCAAAACATCATAGATCGTTTTGTGCCTTTCTTCATAAGTTGCTTCAAAAGCTTGAGCCTTAACTGTACTTATAGACTCAGAATTATCAGGCACCACACTTTACCTCTTGAATTCACTAGGACCGCTATTGAGAGCCATCCGGTTCTAACTTGCCCCAGTACGCAACCAACTCTACTGAATTTCTTTATAACATATGAACACCGATCTCAAATGATACTAATGTTAGTACCCATCTTACTTAAAACACTGAAACTCCTTTCCTGCTCATCCGAGCTCTTTATATCACATTCATTAACCAAACTGTGACCTTGGTCCTTACTTCAAATTTCATACTACTCACTGCACATCACGTGCCGATATACGATAGACACAATATCCATCATAGCTCTAGAACTGATGATAGGCTAATACTTCATCACAAAAGACCTTCCATTTAACTCAGTACAGGAGAGCTATAACAACATATGGCGAATTCTCATAGCCATCGAATATGCCAATATCTAAGTAGTGGTCCAAACCACCATAACCCTTCCGAGATATGCCTACTCGTAACAGGCCCTTAACAGAAGAATACTTCAGAATAACATCAATCACTGCGGCCGACAAGTCTCAAATGCACCGCCACAAATCACATGCATAACTCGATCACGTTGCATGAACCGATCATTGACATCAATATGCCAACTCAGCTATGGCTAATCAATCTACTTCCTTCTAGTTTATCCCGGATTGCCTTAGAAATGTTAATATCTCCCTTCAATACCTAACTTATTCCAACTGCACTCACCCCGAGTGACCTTAAATCATAAGGCCATGCTATCTCCAGAACGACGACCATTTCATGTGTAAGGCCCCGTAAAAATTTTGTGCATAAAACCTAGTAGCTGTGGTGTCATGGTCTGAATAATGTGTTAGGAATGCGTAGATATGCGATCGCATGTCAAATAATGTGTTAGTCACGTTCCAGAGAGTTTCCCAAAAATCGTGTCAAAAGTGCGGTCGATATGCGATCGCATGTCAAATCTGCGGTGCACTTTGCGACCGCAGATCAAGCATGCGGACCGCATTCCGGCCGCATTCCTTAACAGAACCTGTGTAAAATTTGGGGCAATTCTGCGGTCACTATGCGGACCGCATGTTGATTCTGCGGTCGCATAGTGCACCGCATAATTGACCCCGGCCCAGATTTTTGTAACATTTTGACCCGATCTCTTCTTTAATATAACACACTTCTTCTTCATTTTATCATATCATCTTACCAAAATTAGAGAGAGAAGAGAGGGTTTTTAGAGAGAGAAATCTTTCATCTTCAAAGATTGTTCCAATCATCTTAATTCCAAGGGGTCTTAGGGCAAGGATTCAACTTCCCCAATCTTTTCAAGGTAAAAACCCTAACTATTTTCTTTGACTTTCAGTCTTAATTGGGTAAAGAGAGGTTTGCAGAGATAATAGCTTTTGAAAATAGAATTTTTACACTCATGCATGATTATTGAACTTGATTTTTAGTAAAAAGAAGTGAGTAGAAGTAAGAGTCTTCAAGAACAAGGTTAGCAAGAGTAAGATAGCTTGGGTAAGCATAAAGTAGGAAGAAAAATCATCACCAGGTATGTATGGCTAATTTTGATTCTTGTAAAATCGCCCAAATGTGTGCGAATTGTTTTGGCATGTGTCAAATTGAGAAATTTTACGTAATTGTTTGATTTCCTTGTTGAGCATTTGATTGATGTTGAACTACGTGTGGTGTGGTATGAAATATGAATGGAAAGATAAAAAGGTAATCGAGATTGGTAAATAATTGGGAACAACCATTGTGATGGCATATTTGGCTTATCGTGGAAGGAATTTGAAACACCTTAATTGTGGTAAATTGTTGAACATGATTATGTGGGCATTTTCGATTTTGGAATACTTGTAACTTGGTTTTGATATTGGCTTGAGAAGAAATTGAGAACATGAACCAATGTGTAAGTTGCTTATTTGAACTTGTTGAAATCGTGTGTAGTACCTTATCTGCTGTTTGAAATTGTTGTGTTTTCAACTGTAAGGCGGGGTCGTGTTGCGCGCCGCAACGTGGGGAAATAAGGTGTGGGTTGGGGTGATAAGGGTGGCCGAGGTAATAAGGGTGGTCGGGGGCAATAAGGATGGAAAGCGATCGAAATCGCTATTGAAAATTGATACAAAAATCAATAATGTGAAATTGTGAAAGGAGACAGCAGGAGAGTTTGCAACCTGTGGGGCACTGATTGCCCCTTTGTTTGACTACTTGTGCTTTACGTGATTGATTGGTTATTGTTAAATTGATTGATCGTAGAAAGTGCTTTGTGTGAGAATTATTTGAAATGAGGAAAATGTGGAAACATGGTTGGCTGGCTTAATTAATTGTTAATGTAATTTAATGGCTTGAGTTTACTTGGGACAAAGTTTGTCCATACATACCAGTACAATTCAAGTGTACCGACGTCCCTTTTGCCGGGGACGCTACATTCGTGTTATGATTGTAGGTGGATCTGTAGCAGGCACTTTAGCACATCGGCAGTAGTATCCTTCATCCTCCACTGCCCGTTTTGGCGAGCCCCTTTCTTCCTCGGGGCCTTGTGTGGTTCATGCCACTCGGTTTAGATTTCATTTTGGTTTTGTAAGGTATAGCCGGAGCCTTGTTACCGCAAGTATTGTATTTCCCTTTTTGTATCCTAGAGGCTCCATAGACATGTAAACTGTGGGATTGTGGCCTATGTATATATATATGGGGCGTTGTAAATATAAATTATGAACTTGTTAGTGAATCAATCACATGGTTATGTTTATGCATTATGAAATCAGTCATTATTGGTAAAATATTTGGTTAATGAGAAACAATCAACACAGGGTTAACGCGTGGGAATGAAAGGCACCCGGGTCCGCTTGACTGGGGCAACCCGGTCAGGCGCCTGTCATGTCCCTCGATTTGGGGCGTGACATCATGTCTCTCAAATACTACACCACAAGTCAAAACATCATAGATCGTTTTGTGCCTTTCCTCATAAGTTGCTTCAAAAGCTTGAGCCTTAACTGTACTTATAGACTCAGAATTATCAGGCACCACACTTTACCTCTTGAATTCACTAGGACCGCTATTGAGAGCCATCCGGTTCTAACTTGCCCCAGTACGCAACCAACTCTACTGAATTTCTTTATAACATATGAATACCCTCTCGATAAAGCACCCAGCGGAATCACTTCCCGCGAAGCCTGCACCTATACGAGGCATAACTCATGAATTTTCCCTCAAGTTTGAACATGAGCCAGTAAGGATAAACATAACATGCATTCAACAATACATATACTCAAATTACCACACGTGGTCCTTTTCCCGTGGCTGCAATAACCCATTAATACGCTAGTATCCAGAATTCACGCAGGTAATTAGCCATGCGACCCAAATCATAAGCGGTGAGACTCTCCCACTAGCTCAAAGCCACTATTACACGACTCTCGAGCACATTAGAAACATTCACTCAAGTCATCTACTCTTATTCAACCGCAATTCACTTGAACCTACGAACATAATCACTTATGCCCTATTAGCACTCTGACCCCCATAGGGTATGACCTCATTCCGATACAACCAAACATTACCCCGCTCCATGCACCGAGCATTCTCTACCAACGACACCTTAAAACATACTATGATTCTCACACACCTACGAAGTACCATGTAGCCCTTGTCGAATATTTCCCTGCTGATAAAAAAATGTAGAGTTTATTAGGGACATAGGAACATCTAAAGTCCCAACATCATGCCATACGAGCCTCAACTCTTGCCCATCCGCAAGTTTTCAAGAACTTTAGAATAGCACCTAAATACATCACAGGCCAAATCTGATATGACACATGACCGATAATTAGATCGTTGATAGTGAAATCCTTTCACTTGACACGAAGCCTTAAAATACATCTTGTTAATCCATGACAATGGCCTTTATCATTTGTACATCTTTATCATAAGACAGCCTAAGACATTCATTTGGTACATGTCCTTCTTAAGATAGTTAAACTCATTTTCCCCAGTATCTCTGCTAGCTGAATCCTTCGCCAAATAGATATCTCATATGAACCATATAGTCTTCATTACCACCAACTATCTTTAGTTCCACATCCACCTTGTGATTCTACCATTACCGTGATGATTAGGCAGTTAAGTAAACCTTCTCAAGACCGTACTTATCAACCGAATGTCTGAACCTAGTGCACCCCCATGTGCACAATTGAAGATTTCTCAATTCTCTTGCATTATCGATATGGATGACACGCGGTAACAATGGTTGAGTAAATTCTTGACTCTCTTGAAATCCCTCTGCACCATCACGAACCGTCGGCGCATACTTAATACCGAGCGCACAAATTTCAATACACGAGTGGATGCAAAAGAACGTATGACATAGGCTCCAACTGAATAAATGGCGCACGATAAGGAATTCAAAGAATTGAAGAGTTTCCTAAACAGTTACATAGCCCCTCGTAAATAAATACAGACGTCTCCGTATCAATCAACGAGAATCTAAGTAACCGGTCTGTGTCCCATGACTCCTATGAACCTAGAGCTCTGATACCAACTTGTCACGACCCTAGTTCACCAATCGTGAACATGTCGTGATGGCACCCAGTCTCCACGACTAGGTAAGCCTAACACGTTGTGAAATATACAAGTTTATGCACATTTAATAAGAATTAGCGGGAATGAGATAAAAAGGAATGTAATCCGTGCCGCTTGGCACATACACCCGACAAATACACTGTATGAAACACTACAAAGACCCGAAATCTCACGGGTAACACAGACTAAAAGAGAACATACAACTGTAGCTCTATGTATAAAGAGTATCTAACAACGGAATGAAGGAAAAACATCTACTAGCACTAGAATAGAAGGAAGGCCTCCGGATCCGCGGACGTAGCAGATCATACCTCGAGGTCTCCCAAAGCGCTGCTGAATCACCTGGTGTGCGTCTGATCAGATGGACCTGGATCTGCACAATAAAAGTGTGTAGAAGAGTAGCATGAGTACACCACGGCGGTACTCGGCAAGTGCCAAGCCTAACCTTGATGGAGTAGTGACGAGGAAGGTTAAGGCCCTACCGAGAATAATAGAAATAATGATAATAATATCGAACAGTGCAAGGTGATAATAATTCCGAAATAACAACAATAAAACAATTACTACAGCCGTCTACAATTAAGCTAACAACAAGTAACAAAATTCAATTAACAAGTCCAGGACCTGTGGGAATTGAACCCACAGTCCCACTCTATAATCAACTGTCCAGGAGCTATGGGAATTTAACCCGCAGTCCCAATAACGGTATCTCTGGGTCTCCGGGAATCGAACCCACAGCCCGTGTCTCAATACCTCAGGGTGTATCTCAATGATCTCAGGATCTCCGGGAATCGAACCCGTAGTCCGTATCTCAGCATCTCAGGATGTGTATCAATATCTCAGGATCTCCGGGAATCGAACCCGCAGTCCGTATCTCAATAATATATCCATAAACTCCGGGTCTCCGGGAATCGAACCCGCAGCCCTTGGATTTCCGGGAATTGAACTCGCAGTCCACAAACAAATAGCAAATCCGGGTCTCTGGGAATCGAACCCACAGCCCCGGGATCTCCGGGAATTGAACCCGCAGTCCACCAACACAACAAATAAAGAAAACGCACACAGAAAATATAATATGCTTAACTACAACTTCACCGAGGACTAGTGCCAACAATTATCAAGAAGTTCAAGTAGGACAATTAGGCAATTAGACGGATAAATCCTACCTAATCATGCTTCCCTAACGAATACCAGGTAAATGTCACAATTTAATAAATTAAGAACAGGAATATCACGAATTGGACAATTCAAGTAAAGTGAGTTACAACAACTAGCGCATGTACACGCCCGTCACCTCGCGTACAAGGCATTTAAACTATCACATAATATCCTAGGGGTAAAGGTTCCCCCACACGAGGTTAGACAAGCCACTTACCTCGACTCCAGTACAAAACCGCTAAGAGACAACTCTCTTGCCGCGAATGTCAGCATCCACAGGTGTAGTATCTGATAAAAATCAATAGAATCACATCAAAATAGGCCAATTGGGCATTACTCAATCAAAACAACTCAAAATACACCAAAACCCACAAGTTGCCAAAACCCTACTTCCGGTACGCTTCTCGAAAAATAACGGAAGTTATGTATTCAGGTTCCTTATCTCAACACGAGTCCGTGCATATAAAATTTATCGAAATCAGACTTCATTTGCCCATTCAAATCGAAGGTTTTCTAAAATTTAGGCCTAGGGCTCAAACCGTCCATTAATCCTCCATTAACAGTGAAATAATCACGAATTTCATGATAGACTAACGAATTAAGGTCAAGAAACTTACCCCCGATGATTTCCCGATGATAACCCAGCGTTTCCCCTTCAATATCCTCTCTTGGAGCTCAAAAATGGCATTTTTGTGTGATAGGCCGCGTCTGAAATGTTTTTGGACTTAAAGTCACTGCCAGGGCATTTTTTTCGTTTTTGCAGATAATTTTTGCATAGGCGGGACCAGGTTAGTAAACCCCGGACTTGCACATCTTAGTGCTGTGTTGAGGTGACTTGCACGCCGGATAACGGTCGTGGGGTACAGCACCATTGGGGATTGTGACTTGGTCCGTCCCGCGCAATTAATAATAACACCTAATTGTTGAAATGAATTGGACTAATTATCATGCTTGGGCTTCGTGCCGATTATTTGAATCCTTCGGGGATTGGTATCATTGTTTTGATAACACTGTGCATATTTTATTCTAAATTTAAGGTTTAAAAATAGTATTTTGCTATTCAGCATTTTTATAAGGTTATGAAAAACTTGAACAAGGTCTTAATAACATTTTTAGATGTGAGCTAACATGATATTGTTGCCCGTAAGGCTTTCTTGATTATTTGTTAGACTGATTGGGGCCGAGGGCCATATGTTAGGGCATGACAATTTATGTGAGCATATGCATACACATGCATGGATCGGACTGCACGCCATAGTGGTATACGCATCGGGCTGCGCGCCGCAGCAGGTGTGATATTAATATTATGCTTGGGCTGTAGGAGCCCCTCCGGAGTCCTGAACCCCCACAGTGAGCACGGGTACCCAAATTGGATCGGGCTACACGCCGTAGCGGTCATATGCATTGCATGGCATACATACATTGGTTTACGTGTACTACGTGGCATAACATTCAGCACTCATACATTATTGGCACACATGCATTAGTTGCCTTATTGACCAGATCTCCTGGTGTAAATTGATAAGGAGTGCTGAGCCCGAGGGGCTGATTTGAGTGCGGACTTGCACCTGCTTGAGATTGTATCCAGGTATTGGTATATTATCATGAAAGAAAGTAGCTAAAAATTGAGATTTCTAAATAATCTACTCACATATGCTGGAAAGGGATATAAAGATAGTTCTGTATTGTGTAGCATGAGATATTGCCTATCGTGGTTTTCTCCCCTTCAGCATTATTTACTTTTATTACTGCTGAGTTGGAAGTACTCACACCCGACTTCCTGCACCTTTTGTGCAGATCCGGGTACATCACAGTGGAGCTGATTCTATTGCGGCTCGGGAGTGCTTTTGGACAGTCGAGGTAGCTGCCAGCGTTCGCAGGACCTGATTCTCCAGTTTGTCTGTATTTTTGTTCTGATCATCCCACACTTGTGCACGGTTATATTCACTATTTACACTTTGTATACTCTGTAGAGGCTCATGACTCTTGACCCTTTGGTCTATGGGAGTTGGCACGTGTTGGGACTTGGTTCCCTGTTTTTAATATATCTATCACTGTTATGCTTAAATTGGATAAAGTGAGCTTGTGGCTCCGTGATTGTTGTTGATTGGTCGGGCTGGCCTAGCAGTGTGCTGGGCGCCATCACGACCGGATTTGGGGTCGTGACAAGTTGGTATCAGAGCCTAGGTTTACTAGGCCTCACGAGTCTTGAGCCGGTTGGTAGAGTCTTGTGGATCGGTACGGGGACGCCTGTACTTATCCTCGGGAGGCTGCGAACCTTTAGGAAACACTCCACATTTCTTGGAATTCTTATCGTGCGTACTTGATTCAGCTTGAGATATACCTTTTGAAACTCCTTCCGCACGTCTGTGTACGCTTCGAGCGCTCAGTAATATAATTGACTTATGGCTTGCGATTCCCTAGTTGAGGGGCGAGATATAATCTCCGTGAGTTCATGTTGGGCCAGTCGGGAGGACTTGAGGATAGATCTTTGTTTATGGCTAGAGCACCAAGGTACTAATTTCGCGAGCCGGTATTATGAAGTTCATACGATCGGTATTGATCTCTATTGTGCAAATGGCAGTTTGATAATGGGAGAGCTGTAAGGTATTCAGTTCTTGTTGTGATTTGATATATAGCCCTAGTTATGGGCGTGAGAAATATGTTCATTGCCTCTTAGCGGAAATGTAAAGTGCACTATGTGTAGTGGAACGAGTTTAAACTTAGGAAGACTAAAGTGACTTTGCTATGTGTATCCTGGTGGAAGGTATCGTGATGAAATGCTAAATTGAGAAGAAGTAGGAGGGTTGATCCTCGTGTGTAATTGAAAGGTATTTGATATGTTTTATGATTCGAGCAGATACAGTGCAGGTTCAAGTATAAATTGTGATAATATGATTCGTGTAGTATTGAGATTTAATGTTGTTGAAATACATTGTCATATCTTGTTGAGTTGTGGAAGTATTGTTAGAATGGTTTGGTGATTCTCTGGCAGGTGGATAGGCCAATTTACAAAGGAAGCTCTGCCGAAAATTTGGAAAATTTGGGACTTAGAAAAGATTTTTGTCACCTAAAGAGTGGGCGTAATTGTTGTGTGTGAATTAATGCAAGAATTGCAAAAGAATTAATAATTTTGATGATTCGAACCTCCGTCGAAGCTTGTAAATGACTTGAGTTTAATCTAACTAGAACTTTGTTGCATCATTTGAGTAAGAAGGCTATGAGTGGCTAAAAGTGCTTTGATGTATGACTCCGAGCTAAGTTGGGGAGGTTGTTATAGATTAACTGATTGCACCGTCGTGTGCTGTGTTGGCTCTGTCTCTAGGTATGTTGGGAAATTTTGATAAAGGTTACGGTGCTTCGTAGATATGAAGAAATACTAGGATGTTGTGAACTTATGTTGGTAAAGAATGTTCGGTGTATAGAAAAGAAAGATAGCTAATTGGATCTGTATGTAATCATATGTCCTGCGATGTCAGAATTCTAACAAGGCACGAGTGGTTCTGTTCAATAAGACAGTTGAATTATAACCGAATAAGGGTGAATGACGCCCAAGAATGGTTTGCAATGTTCAAGATTTTGCTTGTAACAGTCAAGTGCCTTAAGATTGTCTATGTGGCTAAAGATGGCGGTTTCGTTAGAAAAGATCAAGGCTTGTGTTATATCATGTGAATGATGGGATTCTACGTATCCGCATTGGGAAGTAATGATAACAATTTAAAAATCCCGGGAAGTTCATCAAAATAAAGTGTGGTGGAATGTGGTACTTCTGGGAACACTAAGAGAGTATTCAGTGGCCTATGGGTCTTAGACCGTGTGGTCTTGTGTACGAGTCTTGTGTGGTAAAAAGGGTTGAGGCATTGTCGTACTACAGTAAAGACTGATATGAAATTAGAGATGAATCAGAAAGGAAACCGGGTAAATGGAACAACTTGTTAATAAACCAGAATGGTATAAAAAGGAATACGATTGATTCCTGGTATGTGGTTGAAGTAATGAGTCTTGCAGACATTGTGCAGCAAAGCTCTTGAGTGCTGGCAGTTGTGTAACTTGATATGGGTATAAGGACTCAGTCCTGGCAGTTAAACTTATGCAACAAATGGGAATGAAGAGTTTGTGATGTGTTTTATCATGGTTTGAAAATGAGTATACTCTTGTCGGTATGCGAAGCGTGGAATGTGTAATGAGTTTTCTTCTATGGGATCACGAAAGTCCTTGACTAGTGGAGTGCGCCGTTGTTGAGGCGGAGGAAAGGGATATGAATTTCCATGTTGTCTTAGTTTGATATGGTATACACGATGTGTTATGGAAAGTTGATAATGGTATATTCTAGGTTTTGAGATCAGTTCATAATATATGGGAAGTCAATAAAATTATTGAGCAACGCGGACAGCTGCAGGTGAATTAAGAATCGATCTTTCCGATGATTTAAGAAAATGGTACTGCTATTCTATTAACTTGGCAGGGAATATGATCCAAAAGGACAAGGTAATGTAAACTGATAATATCTAATGGCATGGTGGTATTCTCTTGTTGGATCGACTGTAATAATTGAGTCGTTGATGGGATAGTGAAATTTTTGAATGGCTTTCGTGGAATGAATGGGCGCTTGATGTGCGTTATGTATTCGTACAGTGGAGTGTGGAACCAAGTATAGCGATTCATGTGTTATATATGTGTTGGAGACTAGAAGTTCTCGTAATCCGCCTATGCAGTGGTTGTATATCGTGTGTATCGGCATCGTTTAGCTCTTAGCTTGATATGATGAATTTGGGTTATGATACCTTATTTCGGACTGGTTGACATAAGCCATGTCGTCTAGACTAATGTGATATGGGCTATGTCGGAAAATAGCACAAATTGCGTAGCAGAAAACATCAGAGTATGCTCCAACAGAGTAGTTGTACCCAGGACCAGCGGACGGCTGGTAGGCATTGCTTTGTCAGTTGGACGTTAGTGGCGGATGTCGGTGTAGAGGTATCTACCATTGATTCAGTTCCAGTATTGAGAAACGTTGTCGGATGCGTTTCATGTGGCCGAGCTTGAGGCTATATATATATGTTTGTTGTAATGAGAAAATTCGACTCGATATGCATTTCCTTTTTGCGAGATTTATGCGTGGATCGGGTGGCATGCCGCCACGGGTTATTTGGATCGGGTGGCACGCCGCCACAGGTATGGTATCTGGATCGGGTGGCACGGCGCCACGGGTATGTCATTGGAGCGGGTTGCACGCCGCAATAGAATATTGTGAAGATATAGTTAGTTATATGCTACCTGGTATACAATACTTCCTCGCTTCTGAGGAAAATACCGTTTTGAGTATCGCTTGGCGAATGGTACATCGGTTGTGTCCTTTCAGGATTTGATAGCATACGTTAATTGTTTCACCGTGGGTGAGGTTGATTGCGTGGGTTCAAGACCTAGATCCGTGCGTGGCTAACCGTTTTGAGCTTAGTGGCTCGAGGTGCTTCATGAGTAATAACGTTGGGATAGAATCACGAATCGTGGCAAGGCCACGTGATGTTATGACCTTTCGAGGAGGATTCAAGTACTCTAATTCTATGATGTGAGATGAGATCTCAGTTATGTATTGTGATGGTATTGAGGAATTTGAATTATAGCTCTTTGTATGAGTCAGTTGTCATGATTCGAGTGTGTTCAGATCGTTCTTATTGGAGCCTGTGTTGTGCTCGTTGTGGCATAGGCCGATGTTGAGGTGTCATGTCACCAGTGTGGTGTGTTATAACCGAAATGATCATTCGAGTCACTAATGAGAGCGAGCATATGTGATTTCATCTCGTTAGAAAGGTAATATCGAGGTTTGGCTCCGAAACTTATTGTGGTATCAGTTTTTAAAAGGGAAATGGATTCACGAATGGTTGACCTGAGAGATGGGTTCGGTATATCGCGTGCTTCAGTTGCCGTGGGCAGGATATGGAGAGTTGGAACAAGACTCTATCTAATGAAAAAGTTTTTTCAGTTGGTATTTGGTTATCGTGAGAAATTATTGTGAGTAGAGACTATTGTCTCGAGTGATTGGGTTGTTTGATACATCATATGATCTCACCCGGAGTAGTGAATATGGGTTATTACAGTGGATTCGAGTGTATCCTGAGTATAGGCATGGGATTTGCATTTGGCATATGATTTCGGAAAGTGCAATGTGATTTATGGTTCAGATGGTCTGTGAAATTCTGACTATATGGTGTTTTCGGACTTATGTGTGATAGGGTGACGTATGATCGCCCGGATATATGCTTGGTAAGGTCATTCGGCTATTGGGTTGCTTTTAGTACAACTCTGAGTCCGCTCGAGGACGAGCGTTTGTTTAAGTTGGGGAGAATGTAACGACCCGGCCCGTCGTTACAGGAAATTTCCACCCCGTTACCTTGCATTAACATATCTTATGCTTCTATATCGGTGTTAGAACCTATCGGGTGAGTTAGGAGTGAATTGAATGGAAAATGAAGCAAATAGCATGTTTGAAGGAAGTTTGAATATGGAAAGTCAACCTAGAGTTGACTATCGAGTTAGAGTGCTCGAAATCGGATTCTGATGATTCGACTAGTTTCGAGGGATCATTTATGACTTAGGAGAGCAATCAAAATTGAATTTGGAGGTCCGGTGTAGTTTTAGGCTTGAATTGGCTAAGGTTGAATTTTGGCGAAATCCGAACGGTAGGTGAGATTTTGATCCGGGAGTCAGAATGGAGCGTTAGGTGATTTGCTTCGGTGGGTGATTTTGGATATGTCCTGCAAATTTTCAGGTCATTCGGACGTCGTTTGGTCGGGTTTTTGATCGAATGTTAGTTTCGGAAGTTTTGAATAAACTTAGGCTTGAATCCGTGTGTAATGGGAGATTTTGATGTTTACGATGGTGTTTTTATGTTACGAGCAAGTTTGAATGAGGTAATGTGATGTATTGGAGGCTTTGGTTGAGGTCTCGGGGGTCTCGGGATTATTTCGGATGCCTAATGGGCAAGTTTTGATCATGAAGTTGCTGCAGAAATTGCAGACAGTGATTGCTCTATGTGATCGCATAGAGTCATTGCGATCGCATAGAAGAAGCTGGAGGGGTGAGAAAAATGTGCTATGCGATCGCATAGCAAGGGGTGCGATCGCATAGGCTTATTAGACTGTACATTGCGATCGCATAACCAGTGCTGCGATCGCAGAGAAGAAAAGATGAGGCCTGGAAGGTTGTGCTATGCGATCGCGGAGGTGCATTGCGATCGCATAGAAGGGGAAATTGGCAGGAAAATTTAACTCTATGCGATCGCATAGGGCCATTGCGATCGCATAGAAGGAATGGTCTGGCAGTGAAATTAAAACCAGAACAGAACCAGTCGCGGGTTTCACACCCCAAAACACCATTTTTGAGCCCTAGAGAGAAGAAATCACGTGAAAACGCTGGGAAATCATCGGGTATTCATCGGAGGTAAGTTTCTTGACTCAAAAACATCATTTTATGGTAGAATTAACATCAATCTTCATGAATTTGGGTAGAAATTGTGAAGGATTGTGGCCTAGATATTGAAAACGAAAATTTGGGTATATGTATGGACTCGTGGCGAGACGAGGATTCTGGAAATATGAATTTCGAAAATTTTCGAGATGTGGGCCCGGGGCTCGGGTTTTGCCAATTTCGTAATTTTTGATATTTTTCGAGTTCTTTCGATTGGGTTATGTTCCATTAGCCTATTTTGATATATTTGTACTGATTTTGACTAGTTTTGACGTGCGTGGATGCCGGTTCGAGGAGCTAAGGTGTCGCGGGCATGATTTTTCATCGGTTCGAGGTGGGTAATACTTGTAAATGATGTCCTGAGGGTTAGTAAACCCCGGACTTGCACATCTTAGTATTGTGTTGAGGTGACTTGCACGCCGGATAACGGGCGTGGGGTAGAGCACCATTGGGAATTATGACTTGGTCCGTCCCGCGTAATTAATAATTACACCTAATTATTGAAATGAATTGGACTAATTATCATGCTTGGGCTTCGTTCCGATTATTTGAATCCTTCAGGGATTGGTATCATTGTTTTGATAACACTGTGCATATTTTATTCTAAATTTAAGGTTTAAAATGGTATTTTGCTATTAAGCATTTTTATAAGGTTATGAAAAACTTGAACAAGGTCTTAATAACATTTTTAGTTGTGAGCTAATATGATATTGTTGTCCGTAAAGTTTTCTTGATTATTTGTTAGACTGATTGGGGCCGAGGGCCATATGTTAGGGCATGATAATTTATGTGAGCATATGCATACACATGCATGGATCGGACTGCACGCCGCAGTGGTATACAGATCGGGCTGCGCGCCGCAGCAGGTGTGATATTAATATTGTGCTTGGGCTGTAGGAGCCCCTCCGGAGTCTGAACCCCCACAGTGAGCACGGGTACCCAAATTGGATCGGGCTACACGCCGTAGCAGTCATATGCATTGCATGGCATACGAACATTGGTTTACGTGTACTACGTGGCATAATATTCAGCACTCATACATTACTGGCACACATGCATTAGTTGCCTTATTGACCAGATCTCCTAGTGTAAATTGATAAGGAGTGCCGAGCCCGAGGGGCTGATTTGAGTGCGGACTTGCACTGCTTGAGATTGTATCCAGGTATTGGTATATTATTATGAAAGAAAGTAGCGAAAAAAAATTGAGATTTTTAATAATCTACTCACATATGCTGGAAAGGAATAAAAAGATAGTTCTGTATTGTGTTGCATGAGATAGTGCCTATCGTGGTTTTCTTCCCTTCAACATTATTTACTGTTATTACTACTGAGTTGGAAGTACTCACACCCGACTCCATGCACCTTGTGTGCAGATTCAGGTACATCACAATAGGGCTGATTCTATTGCGGCTCGGGAGTGCTTTTGGACAGTCGAGGTAGCTGCCAGCGTTCGCAGGACCTGATTCTCCAGTTTGTCTGTATTTTGTTCTGATCATCCCACACTTGTGCACAGCTATATTCACTATTTACACTTTGTATACTCTGTAGAGGCTCATGACTCTTGACCCTTCGGTCTATGGGAGTTGGTATGCGTTGGGACTTGGTTCACCTGTTTTGATATATCCATCACTGTTATTTTACAATTGTTATGCTTAAATGGGATAAGGCGAGCTCATAGCTCTATGATTCTTGCTGATTGGTCGGGCTAGCCTAGCAGTGTGCTGGGCGCCATCATGACCGGATTTTGGGTTGTGACAATTTCCCAACCTAATCAAGGCCAATGCAACATTCTTGGGCAACACTTTTCTAACCCCAACCTGGAGAAAGTAATGCATTATAAAATGAGCGTCATGACTCTTGTACCCTGATATTTTCATCTCCTTCACTTGCACGCATTCTGAAATATTCAAAGCACACCCTTTTGGTAATTTAGCATTTTTCAAGATAGTACAAAATAAACTTTTATGCTTTGGTTCCATGTAGAAACAAGATTTAGCCACACTTATAGTTCCATCATTATTTATTCTTGGTTGTAGCTCCTTTCGTATCCCCATTTCTTGTAAGTCATAGCGAGATTTTTCATGATCCTTTATTTTTTTTATCTATTTCTAATAAAGTCCCAAGCAAACTATCACATATATTTTTCTCGATGTGCATCACATCAAGATTGTGCCTCAATTTGTTATGCTTCCAATATGGGAATTCAAAAAGAATGGATCTCTTTTTCCATGGACCCTTATCACTCCGAGGCCTTTTTAGTGCTCTTTCCAAAGATATTGTTGAATTCAAACAGCTCTTCAAATACTTCTTCACCCGACAAGGGAGAAGGTGCAGGTCTATGCTCCTCCTTACCATCAAAAGACTTCTTATCTCTTCAGAATGGTTGATTACGAGGCAAAAATCTTTGATGGCCCAAGTAACACATCTTATGATTATGTTTGAGATATTGAGAACATGTGTCATAATTGCAAGCGGGGCATGCTAACCTTCCCTTAGTGCTCCATCCTGAAAGCATTGCTAATGCTGGAAAGTCACTAACTGTCTATAATAAGGCAGCACGCATTCGAAATGTTTGGTTGGTTTCAACATCAAATGTATCTATCCTAGTTTCCCATAGTTCCTTCAATTCTTCAATTAATGGTCGTAGGTGCACATCTATATCATTTCCCGGAGATGATGGTCCTGGAATGATAATCGACAACATTATATACTCTGGCTTCATGCAAATCCACGGCGATAAATTATAGTTCATTAACATAACAGGCCATGTACTATGAGAAATGCTCATAGTCCGAAATGGGTTGAAACCATCACTTGAAAGACCCAATCTAACATTACGAGGATCTCTAGAGTAGTCTGGGTGCAAAGAATCAAAAGCCTTCCAAGCTTCCCCATCGGCAGGATGTCTTATATTCCCATGATTGAGTCGTTCATTAGCATGCCATCTCATTGCAAAAGTCGTTCATTAGCATGCCATCTCATTGCAGTAGCCGTTTCAGGACACATGAATATCCTTTGAAGCCTAGGCTTTAAGGAAAGTACCTTAAAACCTTTGCAGGAATTTTAGAGCTTGCTTTAGTCAAAGGACCAGCACTCTTCCATCTTAAAGACCCACAAATAGAGCAATTATCGACATTCACATTTTCTTTCCAAAATAACATGCAATCATTAGGGCATGCATGTATTTTTTTCATAATGAAGACCCAAATCTTTTATCATGTTTCTAGCCTTGTTGAAAGATTCTGGTATCTGAGCAAATGGAAATGCCTCTTTTAGCAACTCTAACAAATTTGAGAAAGACACATTACTCAACCCATGCAAGGATTTAAGCAAGTACAACCGAATAGTAAAACTCAGTTTACTGAAATTTTCACAACCCGGATATAACTCTTGTTTTCCTTTCCTCTAGTAATTTGAAAAACTTATTTGCATCTTCAGATAGTCGTTCCCCAACTCCTTCTTCATCCTCTGCCTGACCCTCTATATTTCTAAATGTATCATGAAGTAGTCTATCAATATCGTCACGAATGGTAGATTCTTCATCATCATTGCTTGGATGAGGTGTATTTCTTGAGGAAAATCCTTCCCTCGTGGAAAACCCATTTGGTATAACCTTCGGTAAATCCATGAACAACCAAATGATCCTCCACCACATTTCTATAATGCCAATAGCGATTCATGCACTTTTTGCAAGGGCATAATATTTCATTTCCTTGGGCCTATTAATTTGACATTTACCACTGCTTTTAAGTGTGGAACTCAGAAAGCCACAAACAGTAAAACAATTTAGGCATGAAAGGCAAAATTACTTTTCTATAATGTAACATAATATTTCCATAAAGCAATTCTTCTAACAAAAGTAACAAAAAGAAATCTTTTTTATATGTTACATTGTCACCTTCTTTCTAAATATTAATAGCAAATATTCAATTTCATTATTAACCATTTAAGCTATATTATTATAAAAGTAGGAAGCCCAAAAGTTAAAAGTTAAATTATTAAAATGCCCTTCTTTAAAAACACTAATTAGTCTATATATATATATATATATATATATATATATATATATATAATATTAAAATACCAACGCTTGGATACAAACGGACGTGTTCCTTCGGGGAGGTAATCTATCTGCTCTTTTATGTTCGAGTAATTGCGTCAAATTACTCAATATAAACTGGAACGACATTAATTCTTTGACCAAAAGTTGCTTGGTTGTGAACATTCTCCATAAGGACATTTATATCAAAGCATGAGAAATTGAAAAATAATATATTGTACAATACTTGTCAATTTTGTCTTGTACGTTTTCTTTTCATGCATGTACTCAAATTCTCACTAAATTGTATACTTTGACTTTTTAAATCATTTTGTTGCTGCCATATAGGAGTACCGGGCTGCCTTTTAGGAAGGAGCAAGGAAGTTGGATGAAGTAGGAAGATCAATTAATTAGTCCACTTGAGTGCAAATGTGTTGACTCATATATATATTAAACTTACATAACTTCTGTAAATTTATTAATTATTATAACTTACTATTATTATATGCTTATCATAAAATAAATTATATTTATCATAAAAATTACCTTATCTAATCACTATTGTAATTAAAATAAAATGACAAATAGAATATTTTGTATTAAAATCGATATGGAATTTAAAATTTTGAAGAAATTACGCTCTTATAAGTATAAACAGTTCTAAGGTTATTTAAGTCATTTTAACGGAAAAAGAGTTTATCAGCACTTATTTATCAAATACTGCAACAATTTATTATCAATTTCAGCACTTGTACTCAAACGCATAACTGCTTATTTATTAAATCAGTTTCAGCACTTAAAAGTATTTTTGAGCACCTGATGCGTATCAGCTAATCCAAACGCGCTCTTAGTCAATGTGGTGTTGGTGAATGAGAGGTTTTTGAGGATTGAATTTCTGATTGTTGGGGAGCAAGAATGACGATTTTGCTTGGAGATGGGACACACTCAAATCAATTTGTATGATCAGGATATAGTAGTTGGTATAAGGGATGGAGATTAATTGTTCTAATTATTGGAGACAATAAGTTAACTATCTTAGCTCACGTCCACCCCGGCAAAGCTTCATTTTGTTCTCCTGTAAGGAGAGAAATAATAAAAATAACATTTGAAAATGAAGAAAAGAAGATGGAGGAGGTATAGTACTGGACTTTCCAAAAAAGAGAAGAAAAAGGAGATGAAGCTGTGACGTTGGTTCGCCTCAGATTAAAGCTTAGATATATTTATGCGTTTGGTGCATTGCTCAAATTCTGCTTTATAAAATCATGGGTTTTAGTAGTAAAGAGACCATAATCAAATCTTGATGCACATTCAAATAAGAAATAAATCTCCCAATGGACCACAATTTAAGGGATCCTGATAAGCCATCTTCAATCTCGAGCAAGTATGCTAGTGAAAATATGTTTCCTCATCGACTTTCCTTTAAAGTAGCTGAAGGACCCTTCAACATGCACTTTCTTATTATTACAGAGTTTTCACGGATGCTTTCGGATATTTATGGTTAGTATTCCCTGGTGAGAGGCATTATAAAGATCTATGATTTGGATTAGCATCCTTCCACCTTACAAGAGGAATTCCACAGACAATGATTATTTTTTCAACTTTGATGCAGATGCAAAATGAATAGAAGACTACAATATTCAGAGAAAGAACTAGGATTTAACTTCATGAGTTCTAAATTTTAGAAAGAAGACTTCAAGTGCTAATAACTAGGTTCTAAATATAATATTCGTACATATATAATGAATATCTTCTAGCTCCGTCCCTGACCATATTAAAGGGTAGGAGTAAAGACAATAGCTAGTACAATGCAGCATGAGAAAACATCAATACCTATGATTCCATTAAAGAAATAATCTGACTGCTAAGGCCAGACATTATTTTGGTTGATGAAGAAATACAGGCTCGATATCAAGTCATTCGATTTCTCTAAAGATATTAAGGCCTCCTCCCAATTATCACCCATTTTGGCAGTTCTATAGGAATACAAAAGCAGCCATTGGTACTGCCTGAAACTATGAAAAACCAGAGTACATAAAACATCAGCCCGGAAAGATCCACAATTTTCCGGAAACATCAGCCTTTAATTATTCCTCTGTTCTTACAAATTCATTCATATGAAGAAACCATATGTTGACACCTAAGCAATCTACTCTAAACTAGAAAATCATTTCAGCAAACACATATCAAAGTCTTTTTGCTCTAGGGCCATTATATTACCATAGCCCTCTCAACAAGCAAACACGACAATGGAAACACCAGAAAACCAAACACTACGAAAGCTGAAACACCCAACAAAAAATAACCCAACTGAAAATTAAACCTAAATAATTTGGGTTCAAAACATCAACGGAAAGCAAGAAATCATATACACTGATAAAACATAAAAGCTTAAAGAATAAAAGAACGATTATATAATATAATGCCCAAATTAGAAAAGAAAAATTACCTGAAGTTAGATTTCTAACGGATTGCCTTATGGGTCGAAACTTTCTGGCGATTGAAATTTTCTTCACCTGTAATCGTTCCTTTAATTACCCTCTGTTCTTCGGATCCTTCGAGTGAAGCAAATCGATTATGGGACTTATGGGAATTTGGGAGTTTTAGGTTAGCAATCGTGATTTGGGGATTTTCGGCTATCAAAAGGATTTGGGGTTCGGGGATTTCAGAGATAAGACATGGTTTGGGGATTTTCGGGGATTTCAGCGAAGAGTTGAAATGTCTGCCTGAGGATTTTACTAGCGATTGCAGAAGTTCTTGAGAGAGCTGTGAATGAACCTCGGAAGTGTCGCTTGAGAATTACTTTTGTTATAATAATTATTAATATAAAATATATTATAAATAAAAGGAAAAGGGGAGTTATATTGGCGGGTTCAGTAAGATTTGGGGGGGGGGAACGAGGAGGGAATAAATACCCGTTCCAATATTATAAAAATACCTAAAACCTTTACTACAAATAGGGCTACTGGGACGGTTCATACAACCGTTCCTATAAATAACTCCTATGGTAACGGTTTAGTAACAACTGGAATGGTTTGGTACCTAAAGTGTGCCCATTGCATCCAATCCTATTGTAACGGTTGTAACCGTTACCGTATATACTTTATTGCCACGATTTTATAACCGTTGCCAGAAAAACTGTTCCCATAGGCCTATTTTCTGGTAGTGACGACTTCTATATCCATACTGATTAATGGTTCTAGTACACCATACTTTACACCATCAAGAGGTATTCGTCAGGGTGATCCACTTTCACCTTATTTATTTATAATGTGTATGGAAATGTTATCTCGTAATATTACCTTATCAGTGGACTATTTACAGTGGGCTCCTATTAATTTGTCTAAAAAAGGTCCTGAACTTTCCCATCTACTATTTGTTGATGATATTGTGTTAGTATAAAAAATTACTACTAAAAGTTGCCATGCAATAGTTGATGTATTAAATCATTTTACGGCCTGTTCAGGACATAAAATAAATTTTGACAAGTCTAAAGTTTTCTTCTCTAAAAATTGCTCACTAAGGAATAAAGAATTTATTAAAGAGACTTTTTTTTATTAAGGAAGGTTCTTCTTTTGGGAAATATCTAGGATTCCCTATGTTCATAGGTAAACCAAAATAGGGCGATTTTCAGTTTCTTTTGGACAATTTTAAGAATAAACTAGCAGGATGGAAAACTAATTTCTTAACTTTGTCTGGTCGTTCAACTTTAATAAAATCAATGCTTAATAATCTTCCGAATCATGTTATGCAATACATACAAATTCCTAAACAAATTATTAAGAAGCTTGAGCAATATCAAAGGAATTTTCTTTGGGGATCCACAAAGGAAAGAAAGAAACTTCATTTGATAAATTGGAATTTGGTTACTAAATCCAAGATTAATGGAGGTCTTGGGATTCTGTAACGACCCGGCCCGTCGTTACGGGAATTTCCACCCCGTTACCTTACATTTACATATCTTATGCTTTTATATCAGTATTAGAATATTTCGGGTAAGTTAGGAGTGATTTGGATTGAAAATGAAGCAAATAGTATGTTTGAAGGAAGCTTGAATATGGGAAGTCAACCAAGAGTTGACTATTGAGTTAGAGTGCTCGGAATCGGATTCTGATGATTCGACTAGTTCCGGGGGATCATTTATGACTTAGGAGAACAATCGGAATTGAATTCGGAGGTCCGGTGTAGTTTTAGGCTTGAATTGGCGAAGGTTGAATTTTGGCGAAATCCGAACGGTAGGTGAGATTTTGATCCGGAGGCCGGAATGGAATTCCGACAGTTGCAGTAGCTCCGTTAGGTGATTTTGGATGTGCCTGCAAAATTTCAGGTCATTCGGGCGTCGTTTGATCGGGTTTTTGATCGAATGTGTAATTCGGAAAGTTTTAAGAAATTTAGGCTTGAATCCGTGGGTAATTGGTGATTTTGATGTTTAGGATGGTGTTTTTATGATTGGAACAAGTTCGAATAAGGAATTAGGATGTGTTGGTGTGTTTGGATGAGGTCCCGGGGGCCTCGGAGTGTTTTCGGATGGCTAAACGGGAGAAAATGTGGAAAAATTGCAGGGAAGTGTTCTGGTTCTGTTGTTTTCGCTCCTGCGGAAATGGGGGCGCAGGAGCGAGTCCGCAGAAGCAGACGAGGAGGCGCAGGAGCGCTTGTTTTCGCAGAAGCGGAAATATGTCCGTTGAGGCGGCGTCGCAGGAGCGAAGGGTAGACCGCAGAAGCGGTCAAGAGGCGAAATGGAGAAGTCCGCAGAAGCGGGTGGTTGGCCGCATAGGCGAGTCCGCAGGAGCGGAATCTTGGTCGCAAAAGCGGAACATTCCGCAGGAGCGGAAGACTTTCCGCAGAAGCGACCCGCAGGAGCGGTCCGTGTATCGCAGAAGCGAAAATCGCAGTGAGTTAAGTGTATCAGAAGTTAGAAAATTTCAGAAACATTTCACACATTTGGGTCTCGGCTTTAGAGGCGATTTGGGCGATTTTGAAGAGAAACTCAAGGGAAATCATCAAGTAAGCAACTATGGACTTAAACTATGATTAGTATTGGTATTATTATGCAATTATATCATGAAAATGGAAGAATTTGGGGTGATTCATGGAAGATTTAACCCTAGGCTTGAACTTTAGAAAATCAAGGTTTTGAATGAGCAAATGGAGTCCAAATTTGGTAAAATTGATATGCTTAGACTCGTATTGAGATGAGGGTTCCGAATATGTGACTTTCGTAATTTTTTGAGAAGCGTACCAAAAGTCGGGTTTTACCAACTTAGTGTATTTATGCGTATTTCATGTAAATTGAAATGGGGTTATGATTCTTTGACCCGTATTTGATATAATTATTGTGATTTGACTAGATTCTACGCACGAGGGAGCTAAATTCAAAGGAAAAGGCATCGCGGACGAGTCTACGACCGGCTAGAGGTGAGTAGTTTGTGTATATGGTAGCCTGAGGGTTCGAAACCCCGGCTTAGCACATTGTGACGCTAGTAGAGCGTGGCTCGCACACCGTGGCAGGTGCGGGATTGATTGTGACTGGGGATTGAGACTTGGTCCATCCCGGAAATGAATAATATGTTGTTAGTGTTGGAAATACACTGTATTTGATATATTTGTGGGCTGTAAGCCTTGTTTGGGGCCTTGTGCCGATCTGTAGCGTCCTTAGAGGACAATATTTATGTGATAGCTATAATTGCTTAAATCACTGATCTCGGTCCTGGAAATTGAAATCACACTTTTGAAATGCTAAGTCACCGGCTTTTACAAATTTAATAAAGTTAAAGTATTTTTCATAAATTATGAATTGAGAACCGGAATTAAGGAAAATGAATTGTTTTGTGACTTAATTGCTTATTGTGGACTGAGCATGGGATCGGGCTGCACGCCGCAGTGGTTGATATGTGGATCGGGCCGCACGCCGCAGCAGTATTGCGCTTGGGCTGTAGGAGCCCCTCCGGAGTCTGTACACACCCCCAGTGAGCGCCGTCGTCGTTAAATTGGATGGGGCAACACGCCGTAGCGGTTATGTCCATTGCATTGCATCTGTATTTGTTGAATTACTCTGTGGTAGCTGTATTGTATTGTTGCTGCTAGTTTGTAGGAGATTCGGACTGTAGTGTAGCTTCATATTGTGGTATTTTGAGGATTTCTTACTGTCAGCTACTTATATTTATTTGTTACTCACTGAGTACTTAGTACTCACCCCTACTCCCTGCACCTTTTGTGTGCAGACTCGGGTACTCAGGAGCGGTAGACAGGCATTTCCCGCGGTTGCAGTGTCATATCGAGTTGCTGAGGTAGCTGCCTACGTTCGCAGAACCTAGCTTCTCCTCTCATTTCCAGTTGTTATTTTGTATTTTGTATTCAGACTTGAGTACTTCTATATAGTACTCTCTATTCCCGTTGGGTTTTGTTAGAGGCTCTAGACTTGTGACTCTGGATCTTTGGGAGTGTCAATACTTTTGTTCATTATTATTATTATTGGAGTTTTTAAACTCATATATTCTTCTTTGGTTGTCCATTTGGGATTGGTATTGGTGATAATTAAATTTTTGGTCTGGCTGGCCTAGCTTGATTGTTGGGCGCCATCACGACCGGATTTGGGTCGTGACAAGTTGGTATCAGAGCGTAGGTTACTAGGACTCGCGAGTCATAAGCCGGTTTAGTAGGCTTTCGCGGATCGGTACGTAGACGGCCGTATTTATCCTCGGAGGGCTACAGAAACTTTAGGAAAAACCTCATTTTCGTGGATTCATATCGTGCGATTTGTGTTATCATGAAATTAAATCTTTCCATATTCTATTCTCTCGCGGATGGCGAGAACACGAGCTAACGGACGTGGCGGACGACCACCGTTGGCACCCGAGAGGCCGTGGTCGTGGTAGAGGTAGGGCGGCGGTGCCGGCACCTGGCCGACCCACTAGGCGACCGGACTCGGGGTCGATTCCCGCACCGGTGGCCCGGACTCGGGACCGGATTCCGGCGGCGGACGCTCCGACAACTCGGGTTCAGGCACCGGCAGTGCCCGTTGTGATACCGGGTCTTCAGGAGACCTTGGCTCGGATCTTATCAGTGTGCACAGGCTTGGCTCGGGTAGTTGCGGCCTACTGGCTGCGGCATCTTCTTCACGAGCGGGGGAGGGAATCGGACCCCGTAGCTCGCACACCCGAGCCGGTTCGGCCGGTTGCGCCCGTTGCACCGGCTCCTTGCTTATATGGTTCCGGCTATGCCCGACGATGAGCAGCGTCGTTTGGAGAGATTTGAGAGGCTACGGCCTCCGACATTCAGTGGTGCTGAGGGCGAGGACGCCCGGGGTTTTCTTGACGGATGTCGGCGCATGCGCCGCACCGCGGGTATTCTAGAGTCCGGCGGTGTTTCATTCACCACTTTTCAGTTCACAGGTGCAGCATTTTAGTGGTGGGAGGATTTCGAGAGGCGTAGGCCCGCTGGGGCAGTGCCCCTCACTTGGCAGCAGTTCTCCATGGTATTTTTGGAGAAGTACGTGCCTCGGTCTCGGAGAGAGGAGCTGCGACGTCAGTTCGAGTGGTTGAAGCAGGGAGAGATGACGGTTACTCAGTATGAGATGAGATTCACACAGTTGGCCCGTCATGCCATGTGGATGGTTCCTATAGACAGAGAGAGAGGATTCGGAGATTTATCGATGGCCTTATTTATCCCATCCGCATATTGATGACCAGGGAGAGAGTTTCGGCAGTTACCTTTGAGGAGGTGGTTGATGCTGCCCGTCATATTGAGACAGATCGCCGCAGAGAGGGGGAGGAGAGAGAGGCTAAGAAGCCTCGTGGTTCTGGCAGTTTCAGTGGTGCTCCGTCTAGGGGCCAACCCCAGTATAGCAGGGGTCGTTCTTTCAGGTCTCATCAGTCTGGACGTGCAGAGTCCAGTGGGGTTTCATCAGATCGTGGTCGTCAGGGCCATCAGGGTTATCAGGTTCAGCAGAGCCGTCAGCAGAGTCAGCCTGCACTGAGTGCTCTTCCAGCTCAGAGCTCTGCTCCTGCTTCCTCAGCACAGGGTTCATCTGTAGCGAGGGGTCCTCAGCAGCCCCTTCTTCCATCTTCAGGCCGTTGTTTTGAGTGCAGTAATTTGGGCCATATCAGGAGAGAGTGTCCTCAGTGGCTTCGTAAGCGGTCTCAGTAGAGGGATCAGCCCTCGTCTTCTACTCCTATTTCTTCAGCGCCAGCATAGTCGGCTAGGACTGGTGGCCAGGTATCCAGAGGTCGCCATAGGGGTGAGGATCGTACTGGTGGAGGCCGGGCTCGTTTCTATGCTCTTCCGGATAGGAAGGATGCTAGTGCTTCAGATGCGGTCATTTCAGGTATTATCTCAGTCTGCCACAGGGATGCTTCCGTCTTATTTGATCCCGGATCCACCTATTCTTATGTCTCTACTTATTTTGCACATCATTTGGGTATAACCCGTGGTATTCTTGCTTTGCCCGTACATGTGTCTACCCTAGTAGGGGATACTGTTGTTGTGGATCAGGTATATCGATCCTGTATTATCACTATTGGGGGTCTGGAGACCCGTATTACTTCTGGGCATGGTTGATTTCGATGTAATTCTAGGCATGGATTGGCTATCTCCTTACCATGCAATTCTGGACTGTCATGCCAAGACAGTCACACTAGCTATTCCAGGTAATTCGAGGATCGAGTGGCGTGGCTTGACTGATTATGTTTCCGACAGGGTGATTTATTATATAAAGGCCCAATGAATAATTGACAAGGGTTGTTTATCTTATTTAGCCTTCATTAGAAATGTTGAGGCTGAGACACCCAATCTTGATTCGGTCCCCATTGTGAGGGAGTTTCCGGATGTATTTCCAGCAGACTTGCCGGGCATGCCGCCCGACAGAGATATTGACTTTGGTATTGACTTGGTGCCGGGCACTCAGCCCATTTCTATTCCTCCCTATCGCATGGCACCAGCAGAGTTAAAAGAATTGAAGGAACAGCTTCAGGAACTCTTAGATAAGGGTTTCATTCGTCCGAGTGTGTCACCTTGGGGTGCACCGGTGTTGTTCGTGAAGAAGAAAGATGGCACAATGAGAATGTGCATTGATTACGGGCAGCTGAACAAGGTAACAGTGAAGAATAAGTACCCATTGCCTCGTATTGAGGACCTATTTGATCAGCTCCAGGGAGCTAGTGTATTTTCTAAGATTGATCTTCGATCGGGCTATCATCGGTTGAAGATTAGGGACTCAGATATTATGAAGACAGCGTTCAGGACGCGATATGGGCACTACGAGTTCCTGGTGATGTCTTTCGGGCTGACAAATGCCCCAGCTGCATTCATGCACTTCATGAATAGTGTATTTCGGCCGTACCTTGATTCTTTTGTGATTGTGTTTATTGATGATATTCTGGTATATTCACGCAGTCAGGAGGAGCATGCACAGCACTTGAGAGTTGTATTTCAAAGGTTGAGGGAAGAGAAGCTTTATGCAAAATTCACTAAGTGTGAGTTCTGGCTTGATACTGTGGCTTTTCTGGGACATGTAGTGTCTAGTAATGGTATACGGGTCGATCCACAGAAGGTTGAGGCGGTGCAAAATTGGCCCGGACCTTCCTCAGCTACTGAGATTCGGAGTTTCCTTGGCTTGGCAGGCTATTATCGCCGGTTTGTTCAGGGTTTCTCATCTATTGCTTCACCGTTGACCAAGTTGACACAGAAGAATGCTCCATTTGTGTGGTCTGATGAATGTGAGGAGAGCTTCCAGAAGCTCAAGGAGGCTTTGACCACCGCTCCAGTACTTGTGTTACCATCAGCCTCAGGGTCATATACGGTGTATTGTGATGCTTCTAGAGTTGGACTCGGTTGTGTGTTGATGCAGGAGGGTAGAGTTATTGCATATGCTTCTCGTCAGCTAAAGCCCCACGAGAAGAACTACCTTGTTCATGATTTGGAGTTGTCTGCTATTGTTCATGCCTTGAAGATTTGGAGGCATTACCTATATGGTGTATCTTGTGATGTATATACGGACCACCGCAGCCTTCAGCATTTGTTTAAGCAGAAAGATCTAAATTTGAGGCAGCGGAGATGGCTTGAATTGCTTAAAGACTATGATATTACTATCTTGTACCATCCGGGAAAGCCAATGTAGTGGCTGATGCATTGAGCCGGAAGGCTATTAGTATGGGCAGTTTGGCGTATATTCCAGTTGGGGAGAGACCCCTAGCAGTTGATGTTCAGGCGTTAGCTAATCAGATGGTGAGGCTGGATATTTCTGAGCCCGGTCGGGTGATGGCTTGTGTAGTAGCTCGTTCTTCTTTATATGATCGTATTCGAGAGCGCCAGTATGATGATCCACACTTACTTGTCCTTAAGGACAGAGTTCAGCATGATGATGCCAGAGATGTCACTATCGATAGTGATGGTGTATTGCGGATGTAGGGGCGGATATGCGTGCCAAATGTTGATGGCCTTCGTGAGTTGATATTGGAGGAAGCCCACAGTTCGCGGTATTCTATTCATCCAGGAGCCTCGAAGATGTATCAGGATTTGAAGCAGCATTACTGGTGGAGAAAGATGAAGAAAGATATTGTGAGCCATGTGGCTCGGTGTCTAAACTGTCAGCAGGTCAAGTATGAGCATCAGAGACCTGGTGGTGTATTCCAGCGTATTGATATTCCGGGGTGGAAGTGGGAAAGAATAACTATGGACTTTGTTAGTGGACTCCCTCGGACAGCGAGGAAGTTTGATTCAGTTTGGGTGGTGGTGGATAGGTTGACCAAGTCAGCTCACTTCATCCCAGTGTGTACTACCTATACCTCAAAGCGGTTGGCAGAGATATTCATCCGTGAGATAGTGAGATTGCATGGAGTTCCTATTTCTATTATATCGGACAGAGGTACCCAGTTCACTTCTCAGTTCTGGAGGACATTTCAGCGAGAGTTGGGTTCACAGGTAGAGCTGAGCACAGCATTTCATCCACAGACGGATGGATAGTCTGAGCGTACTATTCAGATATTGGAGGACATGTTGCGTGCTTGTGTCATTGATTTCGGTGGTTCGTGGGCTGATTATTGCCTTTGGCGGAGTTTGCTTATACTAATAGCTATCAGTCCAGCATTTAGATGGCACCGTATGAAGCTTTATATGGGAGGCGGTGTAGGTCTCCAGTCGGTTGGTTCGAGCCCGGCGAGGCTAGGTTGTTGGGGACAGAGTTAGTCCAAGATGCCTTAGACAAGGTGAAGGTGATTCAGGAGAGACTACGCACAGCTCAGTCGCGTCAGAAGAGTTATGCAAACCGGAAGGTCCGAGATGTGTCTTATTCAGTAGGTGAGAAGGTGTTGCTGAAGGTTTCGCCTATGAAGGGTGTTATGAGGTTTGGAAAGAAAGGAAGTTGAGCCCAAGGTTTATTGGACCTTTTGAGGTGCTTAGGAAAGTTGGGGAGGTGGCTTATATGCTTGCTTTGCCACCCGGTTTGTCGGGAGTTCACCCGGTGTTCCATGTATCTATGCTCCGGATGTATGTCGGAGACCCGTCTCATATGTTGGACTTCAACACGATACAGCTAGATGAGGATTTGACTTATGATGTGGAACCGGTAGCCATTTTGGGTCGACGGGTTCGTAAACTGAGATCTAAGGACATAGCTTCAGTAAAAGTGCAGTGGAGAGGTCGTCCCGTGGAAGAAGCAACTTGGGAGACCGAGCAGGAAATGCGGAGCAGATATCCACACTTATTTGATGCTCCAGGTATGTTTCTTAACCCGCTCGCGGACGAGCGTTTGTTTAAGTTGGGGAGAATGTAATGACCCGGCCCGTCGTTACGGGAATTTCCACCCCGTTACCTTGCATTTACATATCTTATGCTTTTATATCAGTATTAGAATATATCGGGTGAGTTAGGAGTGATTTGGATTGAAAATGAAGCAAATAGTATGTTTGAAGGAAACTTGAATATGGGAAGTCAACCAAGAGTTGACTATTGAGTTAGAGTGCTCGGAACTGGATTCTGATGATTCGACTAGTCCGGGGGATCATTTATGACTTAGGAGAACAATCGGAATTGAATTCGGAGGTCCGGTGTAGAAATAGGCTTGAATTGGCTAAGGTTGAATTTTGGCAAAATCCGAACGGTAGGTGAGATTTTGATCCGGGAGTCGGAATGGAATTTCGACGGTTGCAGTAGCTCCGTTAGGTGATTTTGGATGTGCCTGCAAAATTTCAGGTCATTGGGGCGTCGTTTGATCGGGTTTTTGATCGAATGTGTAATTCGGAAAGTTTTAAGAAATTTAGGCTTGAATCCGTGGGTAATTGGTGATTTTGATGTTTAGGATCGTGTTTTTATGATTGGAACAAGTTCGAATAAGGAATTAGGATGTGTTGGTGTGTTTGGATGAGGTCCCGGGGGCCTCGGGGTGTTTTCGGATGGCCAAACGGGAGAAAATGTGGAAAAATTGTAGGGAAGTGTTCTGGTTCTGTTGTTTTCGCTCCTGCGGAAATGGGGGCGCAGGAGCGAGTCCGCAGAAGCGGACGAGGAGGCGCAGGAGCGCTTGTTTTCGCAGAAGCGGAAATATGTCCGCTTAGGCGGCGTTGCAGGAGCGAAGGGTAGACCGCAGAAGCGGTCAAGAGGCGAAATGGAGAAGTCCGCAGAAGCGGGTGGTTGGCCGCATAGGCGAGTCCGCAGGAGCGGACTCTTGGTCGCAGAAGCGGAACATTCCGCAGGAGCGGAAGACTTTCCGCAGAAGCGGATCCGCAGGAGCGGTCCGTGTATCGCAGAAGCGAAAATCGCAGTGAGTTAAGTGTATCAGAGGTTAGAAAATTTCAGAAACATTTCACACATTTGGGTCTCGGCTTTAGAGGCGATTTGGGCGATTTTGAAGAGAAATTCAAGGGAAATCATCGGGTAAGCAACTATGGACTTAAACTATGATTAGTATTGGTATTATTATGCAATTATATCATGAAAATGGAAGAATTTGGGGTGATTCATGGAAGATTTAACCCTAGGCTTGAACTTTAGAAAATCAAAGTTTTGAATGAGCAAATGGAGTCCGAATTTGGAAAAATTGATATGCTTAGACTCGTATTGAGATGTGGGTTCCGAATATGTGACTTTCGTAATTTTTCGAGAAGCGTACCGAAAGTCGGGTTTTACCAACTTAGTGTATTTATGCAAATTTCATGTAAATTGAAATGGGTTATGATTCTTTGACCCGTATTAGATATAATTATTGTGATTTGACTAGATTCTACGCACGAGGGAGCTAAATTTAAAGGAAAAGGCATCGCGGACGAGTCTACGACCGGTTAGAAGTGAGTAGTTTGTGTATATGGTAGCCTGAGGGTTCGAAACCCCGGCTTAGCACATTGTGACGCTAGTAGGGCGTGGCTCGCACACCGTGGCAGGTGCGGGATTGATTGTGACTAGGGATTGAGACTTGGTCCATCCCGGATGTGAATAATATGTTGTTAGTGTTGGAAATACACTGTATTTGATATATTTGTGGGTTGTAAGCCTTGTTTGGGGCCTTGTGCCGATCTGTAGCATCCTTAGAGGACAATATTTATGTGATAGCTGTAATTGCTTAAATCACTGATCTCAGTCCTGGAAATTTAAAATTACCTTTTTGAAATGCTAAGTCACGGCTTTTACAAATTTAATAAAGTTAAAGTATTTTTCATAAATTATGATTTGAGAACTGGAATTAAGGAAAATGAATTGTTTTGTGACTTAATTGCTTATTGTGGACTGAGTATGGGATCGGGCTGCACGCCGCAGTGGTTGATATGTGGATCGGGCCGCACGCCGCAGCAGTATTGCGCTTGGGCTGTAGGAGCCCCTCCGGAGTCTGTACACACCCCCAGTGAGCGTCGTCGACGTTAAATTGGATCGGGCTACACGCCGTAGCGGTTATGTGCATTGTATTGCATCTGTATTTGTTGAATTACTCTGTGGTTGCTGTATTGTATTGTTGCTGCTAGTTCGTAGGAGATTCGGACTGTAGTGTAGCTTCATATTGTGGTATTTTGAGGATTTCTTACCGTCAGCTACTTATATATATTTGTTACTCACTGAGTACTTAGTACTCACCCCTACTCCCTGCACCTTTTGTGTGCAGACTCAGGTACTCAGGAGCAGTAGACAGGCATTTCCCGCGGTTGCAGTGTCATATCGAGTTGCTGAGGTAGCTGCCTACGTTTGCAGAACCTAGCTTCTCCTCTCATTTCCAGTTGTTATTTCGTATTTTGTATTCAGACTTGAATACTTCTATATAGTACTCTCTATTCCTGTTGGGTTTTGTTAGAGGCTCTAGACTTGTGACTCCGGATCTTTGGGAGTGTCAGTACTTTTGTTCATTATTATTATTACTAGTGTACGTACCCGTGCGATGCACGGGCATAGGACCGATACAATTGTTTGTATTATTTAAAAAGGTATAATATTAATAAAAAAGTTCAAAAACGAACAAATAATTTATACTTATTTCCACAATTTAACAGTGTCATAAAATAATTAGTAATGTCCATTTGATTGAGTGGATTCAACATATTAATAATTCATAATATTTTCATGTATTGTGTAACGAAGGTCTACATGATAATAGCAATATTATTAAATATGTATTGTGAGCGATGAACTATTTGCAACAATCCTAAGTATGAATGACCATTTCCACTAAAAAATAGTAAAATGATAGGTAATGCTGAAAAGAAATAATAAACTTTCATTAATTAAAAAATTTACAGGTAGTCGTACATGCGATTCTCCCACTCAGCTTCCAATTTAATAATATAAATCGAAAAAGCTTCACTTGGCCAAACCTCGTGATAAATGTCAGTTAAAATAGTACCTAAAGGTTGTCCAAGTGACTGTACTAAAATTAATAATGCTTCCCAATCACATAGTATAATTTCGTCTATAGCATCAAATAATGCATCTCGAGTGATATGATAATTTGCAATTTGTACATCTATTGCAGGCCTAAGCTCTCTAAATTTCTTTTCTTTTTCTCTTCTTTCGGCCCTTTGTTGTCTTAACATTTTTTGTAATGCGCTTGAAATTTTTCTGATAACTTCACGCTTTGAGTCTGAAGGTTTATACGAATAAATGCTGTGACGGCGTGCCCTTTTACGTTGTTCCCTTCGTTGAATTTGGGTAGTCGGAGTTGTAGTAATTTGAATGTGTCGTTGTTGATCCATATCTAAAATAAGACCAAAGAAACAATAAGAATAGCTATAACATGTCAATGTCATAACATAGTACTTATTTTATGAAATCAACGTCGATGTTGCTTTTACAACTACTATTACTCTTCTGGTAATTGGTAACTTTTCCTTCGACTGTATGGACATGCAATTCTAATAAACACTGAAATTTGTTAATTAGGCATAATAAAATCAAAGGAAAAAAATGAAGTAGGAAATATGGATTATTTGTAAGAAATGAACAAAGAGAGCCGTTATAAGCAATAACTATGCAAATCGGAAATCTGCAATAACGGAATAAAGTTCAAAGAACTAAGCAAACAGTCTTTTCTTGTGAGGTTGCATCTTTGGGGCAGAATTCCATATGTAGAAAATGTAGAACAGAATGATAAAATAGATAATGTAGAGTTCAAGTAAATGGAGAATTAGATTTTAGAAGAGATCTAAAATGGCAAGACATAAGATTCTTTTGCTATGAATCAGAAAAGAGAAACTAAAAATAAAACTCTACCATACAATTGTTAAGTATAATATGAGCCATCAATGTCACACTCAGAAAACATACTCCAGCTGATCCCTCCATGGTCTGCTGCAAATAATAACAAATTCAGACCTCGTGAAAAGGGATTTGGCGGAAAAAACGACCAAATTGTTCTTCTGTAGCTGGTTTTATGGCTTGTGTCACTATACATAACTGCTGAAAATGTCTGTAACTGAAGAAAACAAACATGTTACAAAGAGATATTTAGGAATTACTGCAACTTTAGATGAGGAATTTACTTGCATGAGTTCCACAACCAATTACAAATATGGCAAAGCTAGCAGATGTAGTAGAAGCAGATTTTCACAGCCTACATTATTGACCAATCTGTTAATGATTGGCCAGAATCTGTTATCTCTTTAAACTCTTCTTTTCTTAATATATAAATCGAACCTGAAAATATTAACCAAATACTTAAATAATCCGCCAACTCAGCAAACAAAATGCTCAAGTCTACTGCGTTGTCACAAGAAGGGGAAATAAAAACAAAGAGGAGGTTATACCTAACATCTTTATCACGAGTAAAATAACATAGGCTTACTTGAACACAAACTTCATCAGTTCTCAGCTGCAAAGTACAATAACATATTAGCTACAGTAATATATTTATGAGTGAATAAGGCAGCTTAATGTGTTAAAACTTTTATGACTAAAGTAGGCACCTTAAACTTTTTTTGTGACGAATAACAAATCAATGTTGTTTTACACGGACTAAATAACCGCATTATAACCTGTTTACGATAAAGTAAATTTATTAAACATCGATAAGGAATATTCGAATAAGAAGCTTGTTTCTGGAAAACTATTTTCAAAACAGGGTTATTTGCATCCTGGTCACGACCAATGTCATGACACGCTCTGAATTTTTTATAATTATACCCACCAATTCATATTTTGTTTCTGGTTTTAATTTATCATAAGTCAACATAGTATTTATTTCAGAGAATAAACAACTTAAATGTTGTTAAGGACTATATCAGAGTGTACCTTCAGAAATGAGGAAGGTAAAAGTTTATCAGAGGAAACATGTGAAATTATACTTCTGTTTCTTCCTTTTAGTGATTTAAGACAGCGTGTAACCATGTTTTTAAAACCATGATGTTTGTGAAGATGATAAAGGGGGATACATGTTGTGAAGACAAAGGATTACAATCTTGAAACAACATACTAACTGAATCATTCCCGATAATCTAGGAAATACATAGGGAAAATAGTAGGTGAAACTGTGGTATTCTAAGTGAACTATTTGGATGTTCAGATTAGTGTAAGTTTGATGTCGAAATGTAAATATGTAAATGAAAAAATCTAAGAGCTTATCTTAAAGCTATGGATTAAGACAATAGTATCAACAGGAGATAAAACAGTGACAAACTATCTGTAGAATCACCTCATATGGTTATGCTTAGCATTTATTGTATTTGTAATTGAAAAGTTCATTTTGTGTAGAAATTGTAAGCTTAAAAACTATCATGTCGCTCAACATAATGTAGGTTGTAATACTGTTTGTCATAAGAGTTGTCAACATAGAAATAAATATATGGAAATCTGCAAACAGAGTTCCAACTTGACATTTTAGTTGAGGGTCTTAGGAAAAGTTAAGATATTAGCCTCTCAAAGGCAAAGTCAGATGTGAATCAAAACTTTTTGAGCATCGACACGAGAAGAATGACAGAGTGTACCTTCAGAAATGAGGAAGGTAAAAGTTTATCAGCGGAAACATGTGAAATTATACTTCTCTTTCTTCCTTTATTTAAGACAGCGTTTAACCATGATTTAAGAACCATGATGTTTGTCAAGATGATCGACGGGGATACATGTTTGGAAGACAAAGGATTACAATCTTGAAACAGCATACTAACTGAATCATTCACAATAATGTAGGAAATACATTGTGAAAATAATAGGTGAAACTGTGGCATTTTAAGTGAACTATTTGGATCTTCAGATTACTGTAAGTTTGATGTCGAAATGTAAATATGTAAATGACAAAATCCAAGAGCTTATCTTAAAGCTATGGATTAAGACAATGGTATCAACATGAGATAATCTAAGTGAACTATTTGGATGTTTTAAGACAGCGTTTAACCATGTTTTAAGAACCATGATGTTTGTCAAGATGATCGACGGGGATACATGTTTGGAAGACAAAGGATTACAATCTTGAAACAGCATACTAACTGAATCATTCACAATAATGTAGGAAATACATTGTGAAAATAATAGGTGAAACTGTGGCATTTTAAGTGAACTATTTGGATC